>FXXK01003877.1:4616-32399 GCA_900184695.1 Betula pendula | reverse complement strand
CAATTTTCTATAACTTTGAGGTCTAGCACACCGTTGTACCAACCAAGGTATATACAAACCTTGTAGTATTATCCTGCTATCAACATCACCTGCTAGATTAGCATCCATGTGGCCCTGCAGCTTCAAATTTGCTCCTGTGAAGCAAAGGGACATATTTGAAGTTCTCTCAGATATCGCAAAATCCACTTGACTGTCTCCCATTGTTGTTTCCCTGGATTGCCCATATATCTACTCACAGCTCTCACGCATGTGCAATATCCAGTCTAGTGCAGACCATTGCATACATCAGACTTTCGATAGTTGGAGCCGCCTAGCACCTTACTCTGTAGTATGCCTTTTCCTAATTCGTCTTTGGTGACTGATCCTTAGTTAGTCTGAATTGACTTTCCAAGGGTGTGCTTACCGACTTAGCTCCATCCATACTAAACCTGCCGAGAATCTTCTTCACATACTCTGTCTATGAAAGCTTCAGTGTACCATTAGCACTGTCTCTGATGATTCTCATACCCAGGATTTGTTTTGCAGCTCCCAAATCCTTCATTGCAAACTGTGATGATAACTGTTTCTTCAAATTCTTGATCTCTTCCATACTTGACCCTGCAACAAGCATATCATCCACATACAACAGTAGGATGATATAAGAATTTTTAAAACTCTTAACAAACAACAGTGATCTGCATTGCACCTCGTAAACCCAGTAAAGTCCATGAAGGTGTCAAACTTCTTGTACTATTGCCTTGGAGTTTGCTTTAGGCCATACAAGCTCTTCCTCAGTTTACATACCTGACTTTCTTTCCCCTGCACTCTGAATTTCTGTGGTTGTCTCATGTAGATATTTTCCTCCAAATCGCCATGAAAGAATTCTGTCTTCAGATCTAACTGCTCAAGATGCAGATTTTCTGCCGCCATAATTCCCAATACCAATCTAATGGTTGTCCTCTTCACCACTGGTGAAAATATGTCGGTGTAGTCAATACCTTCCTTTTGCTGAAAGCCCTTAACAATCAATTTCGCTTTGTAGCGCTTGCTACCATCATGCTTATCTTGTATTCTGTACATCCACTTGTTATGTAAAGCTTTCTTATCTGCTGGCAACTCAGTCAGCTCCCATGTCTGGTTAGTTATTAATGAGTTCATCTCATCTTTCATGGCTAACTTCCACTTGGTTGAATTTTCAACCTGTAAGGCTTCATCATACGTTTCTGGCTCACTGCCATCTGTCAACAGAATATAGGACAAGGAGGTTGAATAACGCTGTGGAGGTCTAATGGTTCTGGTAGACCTTCGGACAGCGGTTGTAGGTGTTCCTTGCTCAATCTGTTGTTCTTCAATTTCTTCAACTTCAGGATCTTGTTTAGCTTCTGGATTCTCATCAACTTCTGAATTCCTTTTTTGAACCGCATCGTTAGAAATCTCATCTAAGCTGATAAAATCAGGCTTCTCAGCCTTTGACTCTTCATTAATTGATTCTGCATCGAACCATTCTTGTACACAACCATTTTATTAACAATAACATTCCTACTTCTAATGATCTTCCAGTTTTGATCATCCCAAAACTGATACCCAAATGTCTCGTCCCTATAGCCAATAAAACAACATTTCTTAGATTTAGCATCTAACTTGCTATGGGCATCAGATTCAATGTAAACATATGAAACACAACAAAAAACTTTCAAGTGAGAAAGATTTACCTTATTTCAACTCCAGATTTCTTCAGGTAGTCTGTGGTTCAGAGAGACAAAGGGTCCTCTATTTATCAAATAAGCAGTAGTGCTCACTGCATCTACCTAGAAGGTTTTTGGCAACCCAGCATGCAACCTTATACTCTTTAGACGCTTATTGAGGGTTCTGTTCATGCGCTCAGCGAAGTCATTCTATTGTGGTGTTCCTAGGATAGTTTTCTGCATCTTAATCTCATTTACCTCGCAGAACTGTTTAAATCCCCCATCTTCATATTCTCCTCCATTGTTTGATCTTAGGCACTTCAATTTCAGACCAGTTTCTGTCTCTACCATAGTCTTCCACTTCTTAAAAACTTCAAA
This sequence comes from Betula pendula, assembly GCA_900184695.1. Lineage (NCBI taxonomy): Eukaryota > Viridiplantae > Streptophyta > Magnoliopsida > Fagales > Betulaceae > Betula > Betula pendula. Next base: position 30,357 of record FXXK01003877.1, on the reverse strand, counting down.
TACATCAAATTTTTGTTTTAAGAAGTAAATTCATACATTTCTGCTTAAGTCATCTATGAATGTGATGAAGTATTGCGAGCCTCCAAGAGATGCCACTGGGAGGAACCCCACAAATCCGTGTGTACCAACTTTAACTTCTCAAGCTTTTGAGTTTTACCAACATTCATGAAACTCACCTTCTTCTACTCCCTAAGATGCAGTCTTCACACAAATCAGACTCAACTGACTTTAGTTCTGGTAGTTTCCCTTTTGACAACAATACATTCATCCATTTTTCGCTCATATGTCCAAGCCTTAGGTATCATAGTTTAGAGTCACCATTTGCAATTAGGATTGCAACTGTATCTCTCGTATTAGTAATCAAATAGAGAATACCTATTTTATATCCTCAAGCCAAGAGTTTGGCTCTCATGCAAACTTTCCACTGACCACCGTGAAATTTTATGGTATGTCCTTCATTGTCAAGTTGTTTCATTGAAATCAGGTTCTTCTTCAGCTTTGAGACGTGTCTAACCTTTTGCAGCTTCCATACCGAGTTGTTGTGGACTCTGATGCGAACATCGCCTATGCCCACGATATCTAGAGGCGTTTCGTCAACCAAGTACACTTTCCCGAAATCTCCAACAACGTAGTTTTTGAGTACTTCACGAATCGCAAACAGAGAGAATTAGTACATTTTGTATTTCTTCTGTTACCACGACATTTACGAAGTCGTCACCAGTCTTCTTTCTTGGTTCTTTGCAATTTTTCTTGAAGTTGCTAGTCTTGCCACAATTCCAACACTCCAGCTGTCATCCAGATCTGGACTTGCTTCTACACTTTTTGGATTTTGATCTGCCCCCGCCAGAGTTTCTGTCTTGTACTCTACCTCTTGTCTCAAGGTTTAGGGCTGCATCAAAAGTCGAGGCTTCACCGGCGTCTTTTCGTTGAACTTCCTTGCTTAGAATCAAATTATGTATGTCTTCATAACTTTGCTCTTTCCTGCGAAATTGCTCACAATCATTCGCACAGCTTTCCAGCTATTTGACAACGACGCCAACACAATCAAAGCACGAATCTCATCATCAAAATCAATATCCACTGAAGATAATTGATTTGTGATGGTATTGAACTCATTGAGATGATGCGCTACTGAGGCTCCTTTAGCCATCTTTAGATTGAACAATTTCTTCATCAGGTATACCTTGTTGTTTACTGACGGTTTCTCATACATAGTTGACAAAGCTGCCATCAGACCTGCAGTGGTCTTCTCTTTCACAACGTTGTGTGCTACCGATCTTGACAACGATAACCTAATAACTACCAAGGCCTTTCGATCAAGCGGGGCCCAATTACTATCGTACACATCGTCTGGTTGCTCCTCCAGAAGAGGCAGATGTAGATCCTTTCCATAAAGTACATCTTCAATCTGCATCTTCCAGTATGCAAAATCTGTGCCATCAAATTTTTTCGATTCTTTCTGCTTTTACATCTTCTCCTGCCATTACTCTCACTCGAACCAAAAGCTCTGATACTAATTGTTAGGAAATATATCTTATTTCTTTCAAGACCCGTAAGATGCGAATAATAAGAAGAAAGCAAAAATAATCACATACGACACTAAGATTTAAGTGGTTCGACTTAACAAGCCTACATCTACTATTGGAGACGACAAAAAAAAAATTCACTATCAAAAGATGAGTACAAAGAAAGTAACAAGGTAATAAATCACTCAAAATCCAAAGCTCTAATACATCAAAATCTCACTCTTACTCACAAGAGAATAAAAAGAAGAACCTTTCTTTCTAGTGTATGGTGCTCTTTCTCTTTTCCCTTTCCACTAAAGCTCTCAAAATTTTGGCACAACAAATTGAGATACCTAAAAAAAAAACTTTTCACTTGGTGCTTCAAAGGGCTAAACCTATTGCTCCTTTTATAAGAGTAATAGTCGGTCAAAAAGGAATCCCAATTCAACTTGTGAAATGAGAGAATAGACCGAATCTTCAAGAACTACTAATCCACCTGGGAGAAGGAAAGTGCAACGGTTAGTGCACTCCCAATAAGAGAAGGAAAAAGCATTGGGCCCACTTGACAATTCAAGTCACGCCAACAAATCCTTGTTGAGTATATCTATACTAACGATGAAGAAAATTGATTTTCCAGCCATACATTTTGTTGAAGAAATTGCTAGAGTAGGCCGGAATGTTTGACTTAAATAGAGCACCAATATCCTGTTTTGGCAGGGAAGCTGCTGCATATTGCTTAATGGCTCATGGACCAATTCCTCTTTCATTTGTACGTTTTTTCCTTTTCTTTTTCTTCTGTTGGTTGAGAGTATTGCTACCTAAGTTGTATTTTCCCAAACAACTCATTTGAGAGTGGTCTATGAACGATGATTCCTTAGGAAAATAAATAACTATTACTTGAAATAGAGCGACCATTCTTATTCTTTCATTTGTTGATAACACAGAAATGACCAAAGTTTTTAACTGGAATAATCATATTTTGTCCAAATTTCTTAAAATACCCTAGTTCTAAAAATTATTTTCCTAAAAGTCTTTTTTTTCCCAGGAAAAAAAAGAACAATACGGTTTTTTGGGATTTTTTTTTTTTTAAGGCTATTCCATTTTTTGGGGAATAGCTATTCCACTCCTTTTTGGGAGGAATATCTATTCCTCAAAATAAAAGATAGTCATTCATGTGGAATGGTTATTCCCATGAATAATAAACAAGGAAGAATATCTATTCCTCAAAATAAATAATAGCCATTCATGTGGAATGGTTATTTCCACGAATAATAAACAAACAAAACGACAAAATAATTATTTCCTTTCTCGGGTCCATTCTAGCATACCAAACGTGATAGTGTCAATATTTGGGGAGGCATGTATCCGGCCATTTTGACTGGGAATAGCAATTCCCGCAAAGCTATCCTGCAGGGAGGGAGGGGGATTATCAAATTGGCCACTGGTACAATTGATGGAATCCTTCCACGCCTCATATAGGTTAAAAGCACAAATCTTCAGGCTTACTAGTCAAAGCAAATATGATTACATTTTAATACCTTTCAAAATAAGCGGAGTAAAATTAAATTCCAACGGGGCAAAGGTATGCCAACAATACCATTCTTCCCGATAGATATTATGTTTTCATATCATATAACAGCTAAAGGATAATTCAACAGTGCAGTATTGTAAATAAAAGACACCAACAAAAAGTCCCAGCCAGAAAATGAAAAAAAATGAGGACCATAAAATAAAAAATAAAAATCCACAATTAGTATCACTATAAAACCTACAACCACCCACAAACAGGGGGGAGTTTATGGGCCTAGCGTGTAAAAACAAAGCTATCCCATGCGTAGATCAGAAGTATAATACTGTGGGTATAGTGTTGTGAGTTTCTACGACAAACAATTAACCACCGCTTCATCTTGTTCCAGGATTGTTTCTTCCTGCAATGAAATATAGTAGAGATCACATAACAGAGGATGCAGAGTTACATTTATGTCTCTCACACAATTCAAGCTTCCTTTTTACGTAGCCAGTGATCTTCATCATGTCAACAACAGAGCACAAGCAACAAAACGTTCTAACAAGAGTGCATATCTGTATACACACGCACACAAACAATAGTACCTCCTTCTCTAATATTCGGTTCATAAGGGGAAACAGTTGAGTACCTTCACGAAAGGAGAAAAAGGGGTTTTTTTTTGGGAGGGCGGGGGGAGAGGGTCGGAGATCTGAAAGGACAGTGTCTATGATGTGTGAGTTATCAACAAAAAGAAATTTATTATGTATTCAGAGAATACTTACCTCACAATTCTTTCCTTTTACAGCCACACATTTAGAAGCACTAATGCTAGCACTCTTCAACAGGCTGTGAGGACTATCACTTGGTTTGTTAGAGCCATTGGGCATAGCCGATGCATTTTGGTAAGTATATTCAGCTGTCACCATCCCTTCTGACCTTGGAGGGCTCTGAAGGGTTGCACGAGAAGCTGAAGCTGCATTACTCTTTTTACAATTACCATTTTGGTTAGTAGTCTCATCTTTTGGTGCAGAAACCCTTTCCCTGGTTGATAGAAAGGGTAACAATCAGTGAGGAAAAGAAAATAGAATCTAAATAAATTGCATAGCAATGAGAAAGATAAAACATATTTTGTTCAACACTTGACCTAGGCAAGGAGGCATGCTTCCTTTGGAGCGCAGTGCTTTTTCTTTCACCTTTACCATACTGTTCCTCGAGATGGGCAAATAGTCGCTTGAATCGATCAAGTCCACTGGGTTGACATCAAACTCATTTAGGACAAAACAAGGAATTAAAAAACCAAAAAAAAAAAAAAAACGTCATCAACATGAAAAGTTTATCATGATTTGATCAAAGTAGATCGTGCAAAAAAATTCCTCTCTAAGTAAAAATAGAAATTCTCTCAAAAGAGGAAACAGGATTTTGTGTGTCATGCAAAAAGTTAATTTTGCAGCAATATCAAGTGGACATGCCTTCTTCCTGAAGTTGGGGAAGAACACAGTAACTTGTACTTATTATGACCAAGATTGAAGAAAATTGGTAAGGTACCGAGATCCATAATAAATCAGAAATAGTGTTTTGATGTTTTAAATGGTGATAATAGTCATTTTCAAAGCCTTTTATGGGAACTTTCCACGTGTGTTTTGCACTCCTTACTATAAATCACAAGATAACCCATAGAGCGTATATGGGAACACAGAACATTATATTATTGGAAGCTGAGACCTGGACCCTGACAACCACCATGACATCTAGGGAGATCCTTATTTTCTGATGGATTCACTCACTCCCGCATATACATGCATGTGTGCACACCCATCATGATCAACATTAAAAGTAGGAGTAGTAGTAATGATGACAATATTACCTAGGATACATGAAGCTAGTTTGTTCTCCACCTTCAAGGTACTCATGCAGCATTTGTGGATGATACTCTAAAATCTGTACGCTTAGAGATTTACACCATAAGTAAATGGCAAGCGTATGAGAACACCACCAAATCAAGATATAAATCACAACTGAAGCCCTACCATCACTGTAGCCATACCTCTCTATAAATTAACTCTCTTACATCATCTTTTATTAATTTCCTCCTTTCAAACTCAAACTCGAGTTTCGAAATGGGTTGCCTAGATGGTTCATGGTCTGCATTTGCCAACCCGTGGAAATATGGATCAGCTAATGCCTGAAAAGAAACAAGCGCGAATGTCAGGAAAAATAGATATATACGATGCCTAACCGTATTTTAAAATATGAGAATTGTAAAATGCAACTGAAAACAATCAGTTCACTAAAATCTTATCTCTTCAGCAGATGGGCGATCTTTGGGATCAAATGCAAGCATACGCTCTAGTAAATGAAGAGCCAATGGATCTGCATTGGGGATTTTTTGTGAGAAAGGAGTTGGAGGCTTTTTACTCATGCTATTTAAATATCTCCTAGCCTTGTCATTCCGAATCTGCAGGTAATACAAACAACCCAATTGGTGAGCAATCAAGAGCATAAGTTTAAAATAGATGTGAGTAGGAATTTAACTAAACAACCACTAAATATTTTGAAACAAATATTTTAAGAGCAATGTAATGGCAAAAGAGACAGGAAAAGATAACAAACCCTTGCTATGGAATCAGCAGCAGGAGTGCCAATTAAATCAGTTATAAGATCCAATTGATGTGCCACATTTTTTCCAGGAAAGAAGGGTTTTCCTGTTAGCATTTCTGCAAATATGCATCCAGTGCTCCATATATCAATAGCAGGCGTGTACTGCAAAAGACAATTCATGAAAATGCATTACCAAAATCTGAGAGGGATTAGTTCTATTTTTAATTCTACAGAAAACATACAAATCAAAGAAAACATAATGCAAAATTACCCCACTGAAGAAACAGGATTAGTCAACATCACAAAACAAAAGTAAGAAATGCATCATTATAGACAATCAGTCTACCCAACCAAACATAGTCCAGAGAAACTATAACCAGATAAATTAGAGACATGATCATATGACTCAAAGTTTATTGACATACTAGGTCATATGGCATCTTTAAATTTCAATGGACTTCATTACTAAGGTCTTATCAATTTTTTTTTTTTTTGAAATAAAGGTCTTATCATTTTCCATTGCCATTAAAGGTTCTAAGCACACTGAAGTGAACAGTCTCCTAGAGCTTAAGCACCAATCCAGAGAAAATCATTTCAAAGCTCTCAATGAAGTAAAGCTCATGTTTTGGTATATATGCATGTACGTATGTATGTCAATAGGACAAATCATTTGAACTTGAAATCATAGGAAACATAATCTGTAATACTCACCTTGGAGAAAAATGAACCACAGAGTTCGGGAGCACGGTACCATCGAGTTGCCACATAATCCTTAGAAAATTAAACTTAGTCAGCAGATGCATAGGCTTTATAAGCATTTTTTTTTCTTTTTTTTTTTTAAAAAAAAGAATGCCACTTTCATGACTTTTATAATGAATGCAACACATACAGTCCAGAAAATAGTAGAGGGGGCATCATTAAATAATGCACGAGCAAGCCCAAAGTCACATATCTTCAGCTTGCAATCTGCATTAGCAAGTATATTTTTCGGCTTTAAATCTCGATGGAAAACATTTGCTGCCAAGAAACAAAAAAGAAAAAAAAAGTATCAGAGTCATTGAATTGTAAAAAGTAATGAAAATTCTATTACAGCACATTGAAAATTGAGGTCAACCTGAATGTATATACTTTAAAGCTCGAAGAAGCTGGTATAAGAAAAATTGATAATGTTCCGGTGTAAGATCATCATTTGCCTTAATTACTTGGTGAAGGTCAGATTCCATCAGCTCAAACACAACATAAATATCTTGAAATTCTCTTCGAGATGGAGGAAGCATTATATGTTTTATCTGTACAATATCTGGGTGTCGAAGCAGCCGAAGGAGCTTGACTTCTCTTAGAATGCGTGTGGCATCAGAAACATGCTCAAAGACATCATTGATTTTCTTTATAGCTACCCTCTCTCCAGTGTGAGTATCAATTGCAGAGGCAACAACACCATAGCTTCCTTTGCCAATTACTTCTTGAATTTCATATTGACTTGCTTCACCATATTCTGTGAAAAATTCTTTGTCAAGCATGCTCTGGGTAAATCAAATTTTAGTTAGAAACTCTTCAAAAGCAAGTACAAATAATAATTGAAAGCATAAGTGGAGAAGAAGAAAAGATTGAATTGTTTGTGCATATCTAAACAGATATTTATATACAGTTTCTGTCCTAAAAAGGAAAAGGAAAAACTAATTATTCTATAGTTACACAGTAAATATAATCTTTTGATGTGTTGAAGACCTGGCATAGCTTTTTCACGAAACATATTCCATAATAATGGATATCCCCTTTAATGGCCTATACAAGTTCCATGCATGTGAAAGGATGCTTGAGCAAAGGAATGGACAATTCCAAAGAACGTCTGAAGAACCATTTACAGATTTTATCTATCTTTTCAATTAATAAAAGTAACCACTTAAAACTAATATTCCTTTTTTTTTTTTCTATGGCATGTTTACCCACAAACATGCCAAACAAAAATTATATTGATCAAAAGATTATTCAATTCGAAACAAATTGTAACATGTCAGCAAACCTAAATAATTTTGTTGGACCACCATCAAAACATGAACATACATCATAGTCTTGACCCTTATCAAATTCACCCAAGTTTCATCACTCTTGACCACATTGACTCAACCTTAATATCCATCTATGTGTCGGTTTCATTCTACGACTTTCGTTTCCCTCTCATTTGGAAGCACGATGTGGAAAATGCTTTTACAAAGACAAGACAGTTTCACATCCCAAAGAAGAAATCAAATCCGTCCTAATATGTTTTTCTTTGGCATGTTTGTCCTCTAAATTTAACTATCAATTGGTAAATAGCCATCAACAGCAGAAGTACAGCAAAGATTAGCATAGTCTAAAGTAAACATCAGCAGGCAAAAAGAACTGATTATGCGCATTGATTCAACCAGAAAAACCATATCTGATAGTAAATTCAGGGACTAATCACAGTCTTACTTTCACCAATTGGATCCATGTGTGAATTATAACTTGAATTCTACCTTGGATTGGCAAATTTGACTTATCGAAACCCCAAAGATCAGAAATAAACTACCTTTATGGCCCAAGTACAGGGAAGCACAATAAGAAACAGATACATAACAAGGAAAACAGAAACTACACACTTGCATACACTAAAGCCATGTTCTTCAGTATATTCTATAATTGCAAATTCCAAAAGTAGCACAACTTAACTCTGCAGTCTTAAGTAAATTTTCAGAGTCCTTGATTAAGCTATGAAAAATTCCATGCATGCGATTTTCACAACCAAAACTATCCGAGAGGACGATATCAAATAAGTGCATATAACTTGTAAAGCTGATAATACGATTTCATACGGATTATAGGCGCACGAAATTGATTAACAAAGAAATTCCAAATCACATTTAAACAAAAAAATAAAAAATAAAAAACACAGAAAAACCTTGTTGTTTCTCGGTTAACAAATCGACCGAGAGCACGAAGTTGCTCGGCGCTCTCGGTGTTCTCGAAAGAAGAGCACAAATGATATGAATTGCTTAAACACCATATATATATATATATATCCACACAAACACACGCACACAAATAAAGAAAACACAAAAATTTGAACTCGTCAATTTAAATGAATCACAAGTTGGATAGGAGATCAGGAATGAGGAATTATTTTATTTAGAGTCAAATAAAGAGAGAGAGAGAGAGAATAGAATGATACAACGCGTAAAAATTTGAATCAATATATTCGTTTTAGAAAAGGACAGAACTAATTGCAGCAGCAACTCCTCAATATGCGGGCCTTATCTTATCAGTTTATCGCAATCGTACAAAAGCAGAGAGACAGACTGACATACAGAGAGAGAGAGAGAGAGAAATATTGTGTGCGTGAGTGACCTTATGAGGGTCCATGGGGGCGAGTCTGTGATTGGTCCGCTCCGGGACCTTGATCCGCTTCAAGCCTGAGATATCGAGGTCCACGATGATCGTGAGCTCCTTCTGTTCTTCTTTCTCTTGTTTGAAATGGTCAGCGACTGAAGAAGACGATGATGGTTGTACGGCGTCGTTTGGTGAGTATTCATGATGGCTGTTATAGTCAATGGCGTCCACGACAGCAGAAGAAGAAGATGAAGAGGTAGAGAGTCGTTGAATCCAGCGAACAAGTCCTTCCATCCTTAAATCTATCACGCGCCGCACCCTATCTTTCCCACCACCACGCGCCTCAGCTCAGTGTTCATAAATCAGTTCCGTTGAACTCTCACTCCGATAATCCGATTAGTAAGGGTGCGAAATTGAGATCGGTTGCTGTTTGGCAATTCTCCGGTGCTGTAAAGTTACCAATAAGTTCATTCCTGGTCAGCCGAAAAAAAACACGTTATGTCCGTGTGGAACCCACAATCTCGCCGTTAAAGTGGAAAGATTTTCCGTTCAGGAATAATGTTACACCTTTCACGGTTTTTTTTTTTTTTTTTCTTCACAAAGATCCCTTAAACTTTCACGTAATTAGAATATTCCACCTTAATCTTTTATCTTTTTCAATTTCATCCCTTGAACTTTCAATTTCTATTAAAAGACCCTATTCCGTCTGTTTTTACTGTTAAAATTTTTAAAATTTTCAAAATACCCATGTATTTTAAACAATAAAAAAAATTATATATAAAAAAAAAATTAATCCTTAAAATGAAGGGTATTTTGAAAATTTCAAAAAAATTTAACGGTGAAAACAGATGGAAATGAGTCTTCTGATAAAAATTGAAAGTTCGAAGGGTGAAACTGAAAAAAATCAAAGATTGAAGAGAGTTCTTCAAATCACGTGGAAGTTCAAGAGATTTTTATGAAGTTTCTTTTTGTTTTTTTTTTTTTTAAAAAAATAAAAAATATATCCGAAACAGATAGAACAAAGCAAAAACCATAAAGGATTAAGCTAAAAAGATCCTTTCCACTGCAAATTGGGATAGAATAAATGAAGGGAAAATCAGTGAAAAATGTAGCCCGAGTAAATTCTAGTTATGGCCTAATATGCCACTTGGTGAAAACAGAAGTTGATACTTTTGTAAACCTTTCCTAGTTGTCCAAAAAAATGAAGTTTGGACAATAGCAATGGTATCCGATATAATGTCTCAAATCTTTCAATCTTTGATAATGGAGGGATGAGTCAAAGCCATGATAATAGCATATGAGTCTCCTTCCAAGGAAAAATGTTGAAGCTTTAGAGAGATCGCAAGAGAGGAAGCCATATGTACCACAAGTGCCTCGCCAAATGTTGGATCACAAGGAGGGTTGATATGAGAAATAGCCTTGACAATGCAACCCTTTGAATCTCGACAAACAACAGAATGAGCAGGAAAATGATCCCTAATTGCAGTGTCAAAATTTATTATCTTCGTGTAATTGATAAGGCCTATTTTAAGTGACTTATATATATATATATATATATATTTGAAGTAATTGACATAGTAAGTCACTTATAACACACAATATCTTAGGGGGAATCCCTCATCCTCATTTCCTTATTCTCCTCCCCTTTCCGTCTTTTTGGAGGAACTTTTAGCTTATTTGGAGGTCCTATTCCGGTACAATGGTTTTACCAACCTCTTATCGACCCTATGATTGCCGGTCTTCTACAGCTCTCACCGCTCTCAGCTTCGAATTTGTCTCCGCCGGTTAGTCTCCTTGTTCGTATCACCTCCTGTCGGTAGATCTGCTCGGTGTCTTTATTTTATGTTATTTATTTTTCTCTATTTTTGTTTGTTCCGTCCATATGTGCGGATGTTTCTTTTTTGACCTTTAAGGTTAAGGAGGCATAAATCGGTGTGGAAGACTATTTATCATGGCCGAAAAATAAGGAGTGAGAATTTTGGCTACTTATGTCTTAGATCTAGTTTGGTGCAAATCTGCTTATGGGTCAGCGAAAGTTAAAGTCATAAATTGTTCTTTAATTGTTAAGATGTTTTTGTCCAAATCTATAGCAGTATAATTTTATAGTTTTGTATTATATTTATCTGCATTTTATACTCTGATGTAAGAGCTTTATGCTTTAAATTTATTATTAATAGAATAAGGCAGATTCACAAAAAAATAAATAATAACAATAATAATAATAATAATAATAACACACAATATCTTAACCGTTATGATATAAATGTTATATGCTGGACAATAATCTACGTTCTATCCCCTAAAACTGCTGTAACGTGGTCTCTTATAATATTTGGTGGATAAAAATAAAATTTTTAATTGGAAGAATCGCGCCACATCAATTTTGGTCTAATATATAACCAACAGGTGTGAGTTTTAATCATGCTTGTGACCCACACGGACATAAAGGAGCTGCTTGGCAATGGACTGGATTGTCCTGTAGCAAATTTTTGATTTTTTTAAAAGAAAAATTTCACTTTTTATATCACATCAACTATTTTTTAACAATTTTTTTTACTTTGTTATATCACATCAAATATTTTTTTATTACTATTCTAATAAAATACTTACTAAAAAACAAAAATTTCACTTTTCCATATAAAAATTTACAACATTTTTTTCTACTTTATATCACATAAAAACTCAACAATTCCCTAAACCACAATCCCCTCCTTTGCCAACACCCCCAAAATGTCCATTGTATAACTATACGCTTAAATAAAAAAGAAATTGCCAGGAGGTAACCTATGAGAAGTGATGGGAGGTTTATTTTATTTTATTTTATTTTTATTTGATTTATCTTTATGTATGATATTTTTGTCAATTGGATTTCGTGACTCTTTCCATTGGATTTAGATTTTAACAAAAAAATCCTAAATTATGAGACCATCGATCAATATCCCTTATAATTTATTTAAAAGTGTAAATTTTTAAATTATATAAATTCAAGTAATTTTTTCATATGAATGACTTGAAAAATTCTACATATTAAAAAGTATAATGTTTTTGAAACAGCTAAAAAAATATATAAAGATATTTTAAAAGACTTTTTCCTATACTTTTAAAAAGACGGTTCTCTTTAATAAAGCAAAAGACATTTTTAATTCAAAACATTTTTACGACATAAATCACAAGAACATTATGAAAAATATACAAATTATTGTTAGTAAACATGCATATTGGTAATAGATAGTATTTTTTCAAGTCGTTCGATATAAAAAAAAGGAGAGATGGAGGAATTTGCTTCAACCCTTCAAAAAAATGACAAAAATTATAAAAAAAAATTAAAAATAATATTTAACCCATTTATGAAAATACAAGAAAAAACAAAGCAAAAAATAAAATTATATATACAGCAATTTCAACCCACTTAAAACAAAGCAAAAAGAACAATCTTTTTGCTTGTTTTTTGTTTTCGTGACATTGTTGTATATATGATTTTTTTCAAAAAATTTTGTTTTGTTTTTTCTTGTATTTCATAAGTGGATTGAAATATATTTTTTTCAATTTTTTTTTTTTATAAATTTTTATAATTTTTTTTTAAGAGGTTGGAGCAAATTTCCTCACGATCCATGTTGAAAATTTATGTCCTAAAAAAAAGAAGAGTTTGAATTAAACGTAATTTAACAATCTAAAAATCTTATCCAATGGGAGTGTAAAGTATAATTTTTCTAAATAAAAACAATTAATCTGACTCTGAACACATAGTAAGCTAACTTTTGTTTCACAATCAAATCTAAATATACACGGACTAAACACATGGTTAATCGCCTAATCCTTTTCATAACCTCAAAGCCTTGTCTGCCATGACCGTCAATCTGTCATTGAAGATCGGTCAGTGACTCAGTCGAGTAAAGAGGGCGACTAAGGTAAACACACGCATGAAGGCATTGGCAGCTCAGAGAGAGAGATGGCTCCTTCATCATTTTCGTTTGTAATGGGAGAGAGGAGGGTGAAGAGACAGATTGACTCATTTTGAAGGATTGGTAATTAAGTACGTAAAGTGATTGTTTTGAAATTTGGATGGATAATGAAGACAAACGTATTATTAAGGTTTAATTATGTTAAGAAAATTTACAGACAGTTAATCTATCGTAAAATTAAAAGTATAAAGACTAATTTACATTTATTAAAGAGACTAATTTGACATTAAATCAAAATGCAAAATAAAATTGCTACAGATAAGTGAATGAGAATCGATTCTGAAGGGTCCTATACTGTACAGAAAATAATAGAAAGAGAGCAGTTTTCTTCCGGTATATCTGAAAGCATTTTAAGCTCAAGGAATTTTTGTCTTTTTTTGAGGCCACGGAGAAGCAGATCTCACTGAAGAACAGAGAAAATGGGAAAGAATAAGGGTCCAGACCCTCCCAACTTCCAGAAATACGGCGTGCCGTTCTATTCGGCCGCTTGGGTTCCGTACAAGAGCATCAAATTCGACCAGGAGGAAGATCGGGAGCAATCCACCGATGAAGTTTCCGGAGGCCAAAAATCTTCGCCGGCTCCGGAATCCTCTGCCGCCCAAGACTACGTTGTTTTCGCCGGTGGCGGCGGCGGGGGGCGGAGTGGGATCCCAAACGCCGTCGTTCTCTCCCGATTCGATTTCGCATCCAACGCCCTCTCCGATCAGCCTGTAAGAATATCTTATTCCGATTTGAATGATTTGGTCACGGAGTCCTTTTTCTCCTTTCTTTTTTTTGTGTGAATTGTAAGTGGAGTAAAATTGGCGCTTTTGTGGAATTTTGGATCACTGCAAGTGTTTTGTGTGTGTCAATTTTTGGCATAAAATTATGTGTGATTCCTTGGATGCCTCATGTAAAANCTCCATTTTTTTTTTACAGTTAGTTTAGTTTTAAATAAAAGATTTCATAAAGTCAATGAATGTTATTCTTTATGCAATTGTAGGAATGGTGCCAATGCAGTCACACATTTTATGTTCAGGATTTCTTTGTATTCCTGGAAAAGAAGAACAGAACTGTGAATGTACTTTCCTTTATTTTATCGTTTGAGATAACATTTTTGTTGATGCATATATCGTCTTTTATTTCAGGTGGCTAAGCTTGGAACTGGTTCTGATTTGCCTTATAGAATGGCGGTTCACCCGGGTGGAGATGGCCTCGTTTGTTCATTTCCTAAAAGTTGCAGGTATTCATTCTTTCCTTCTTTTCTTTGGCAAATTGATATGATTGTTTGAAAAGTATTATTCATAGAGTACTGAATACAGCGAAGATTATGTATAGCAGGAAACCTGTAATATTTTTATAAACATTTTAAGGATGTGTGTTACAGTCTACTCACTTGGTTGATGAACACCATGATAGGTCTTTAATTAAGATTAACTAATGCAGATCGAATTCATGATTCTGAACTAAATCTCTGTAGGCGTTTTAGGATACAGATTGTTTTTATTTTTTATTTTTTATTTTTAAATATGGTTTTTCCTTATACAAGTTATGGACAGGCATAGATTAAGAAACGTAAAAGAAAAAGATCAGTTCAACTCCTGTTCTCTCTCCACCCACCAACTTTTATTTGAGAAGTCCCTATCCATTTATCTCAAAATAATATTACACTGGGGGGGGGGGGGGTTTACATTCCCATTACGAAATTCAAGACAATTTAATTTTTCTTTTTGAAAGAAAAAAATGGAGTGAAAAATGATAAGGGAAAAACAGAGAGCTGTGCATGTGTTGAAAAATTTTAAAAATCAAATTTATAAATTTGAGCTGGAAAACATTATAAACGTATTTGATTGCTTTTGTCCTTTTTCTTTGAAATTTAGATGATTCTACTAAAGTTGATAAGGAAAAGACCGGTTCCTATATATGTATATGTATATGTATGTATTGAATGTGCAGTAGGTTTTGGTTTAGAGACTACAAAGCACCAATATTGATGCGTTTATAACAAGTCTCGAAAAACCAAAATATGATGCGGCAGGGATACATCAAGTATGACAGTGACAGTGCTATATGACAAGTGCCGCCCAATCATGAGAATATAGATTCTCGATTAGCATTGACACTCAGACTCTCAGACTATGTGGTTGTGATGAGAAAGAGAAGCAGAGAGCGTGAGAGAGATTTAGGCCAGACAAATAAGCTCGAATTAATTGTGGGTCCCCCCTCCCTAGAAAGAAGAAGTGGTAGCCGTATCCCTCCTGTGTCATGACCATGTCCAAAATTAAGGCTTCATTTTGCTCCGGTTCAAGCTTCCTTCACCTAAGAAAAAAGGCAATGTAGCAAATTGATTATTTGTTAACAAGTAGAAACCTTTTTTTGTTTTTGTTTTTGTTTTTGTTTTGATAAGTAAACAAAATTTATTAAGAGTGAAATGGCGCAACTCAAACTCTTCTATATTCTCTCAGCAAGAGAAGGGAAGGGGTTGATAGGCTCTGGTGGATTCCCTCGCGTAAGGGGAAGTTTGATGTTAGATCCTTCTAGTTCTAACTCGCAACGTTGTTCATCCTTTTCCGTGGAAGAGTATATGGAGGACCAAAGCTTCTGTGAAAGTGGCTTTTTTTGCTTGGTCTACGGCTCTGGGAAAATTCTTACCATTGAAAATCTTAGAAAGAGACATATCATCGTGATTGATAGATGCTGTATGTGCAAAAGGCAGGGGGAGTCGGTGGATCATCTTCTTCTTCACTGTGAGACTGTTTGTGCCTTATGGGATACCATTCTTAGTCGCTTTGGGTTGTTTTGGGTTATGCCACTGTGGGTTATTGAGCTGTTCAAGTGCTGGTGGACTGGGGGTCGCTCCAATAGGGAGGCTGTGTGGAAGATGGTGCCTCTTTGCCTAATGTGGTGCCTTTGGAGGGATCGAAATGATAGATCCTTTGAGGATCAAGAAAGGACGCTTGAGGAGCTCAAGTCCTTCTTTTTCCATTCTCTTTTCTCTTGGACTATTGCTTATTTAGCTCCTTTAACGATTAGCTAACTCGGAGTTTATTGTACCCTTTTCTTCCCTTACTTAGGTGGCCTTTTTGTATACTTCCTGTGTACCAGGGTTACACTTTTGCGTTTTTATAAAAGTTCTCTTATTTATAAAAAAAAAAAGTATATAGAAAGTATATAAGAGAAACGCCTAATCAGAAAGGACAAAAAGATCAAGAAAATTGGGAAAATTTGAATTATGTAAACAATCATACGCAACTGTCCATTGGTAAAGCGTTTTGAAGAAGAAGGCTTTTAGCTCCACCACCGTACTCTCACAATCTTCAAAACTTTGTTAATTTCTTTCTCTCCAGATACACCACATTAAGGTATGGCGGTATCATCTTCCACACTGTTGCACTATGAAAACTACCAAACTGCTATCTCCAACTTGCATAGAGATCCATGACCCATCGAGGCATAACCCACTCTAACCCACACAGACAAAAGACAGAATTCCATATGACCCTAGCAACCTTAAAGTGAAGCAAAAGATGATCTACAATTTCCTCACTCTTTTTACCCATGCAACACTAATTTACCATTATGAGATTCCAATTTCTTAAATTATCCATAGTGAGTATCTTTCCTAAAGTGGCTAACCAAGTGAAGAAAGACACTTTCAAAGAAACCTTACTCTACCAAATACTCCTCCAAAGGAAGGGGGCACTGCCGTGGGGGATAAGGGCATTACAAAATGATCTAACCTCAAACAACCCTTTCTTGGAAGGTGTCGAACAAAGCTTGTCTTCCACACCTATCTCAACCTGATGGAATAAAAAAAAATTGAATGAGGAGAAGAAATTCACTTCCCTGTCATGTGTTGCTCTAATAGAACTAACATTCTACCGATGGAAGTCACTAGAAAGCTACAAGTGATCTGCCACAAAAGAATCCTTAAGGGGAGCAATATCGAATAATTCTGGATAAGCTTCCTTAAGGGCATGTCCCCACACCACACGTCATGCCAAAATCTAATTTGAGAACTGTCTCCCACTGCAAAACTAGTATATCTAGAAAACTCCCCCTAGCCCCTCCTGATATTTTTCCAGAGACCAATCCCATGCGGCCCGTTAACCTTATTAGAACTCCACCCACCCACAAGCTGTCATATTTGGAATTTACTGCCACTCTCCATAGAGCTTCTCTCTCAAAAGCATAGTGCCATAACCACTTTCCCAAGAGAGCTAATTTAAACAAGAGTAACTTTTGGACCCCCAACCCTCTTAGAAATCGGAGAACAAACCTTGGTCCAACCAAGTGATGAAATTTGAAATCTTCGCCGATACCACCCCACAAGAAATCCCGCTGAAGCTTCTCTATATGATTGGCAATGCTCAAAGGGGGTGGAAAAAGGGTCAAAATAAGTAGACAAATTAGAGAGGGTGCTCTTAATCAATAAAAGTAAGCTACCAAAATATATGTGAAGATTCAAAGGCAGATGATTAAGCAATGCTTAACTTCACAGGGGTGGAGACCATGGAATTTGTGTATGGCTTTGAGAAGGTTAGCGAACTAGGACTCTTTTAAAGCTTTAGAGCACCAGTGACCAGATAGATTTGATCAAGGGAAAGATACCATAAGCAAGCAATGTTGGAGAAAGATGCTAAGAACCGGTCTGGTAAAAAGTATTATGTGTAGACTATGACAACAACAATCAGCAGGTAGTGCTGGATTGACTTGTTCTGAAATCATGTCAGCATATTGAGCGAGTAATATGCAGAGTGTATTGGTTGCAATGGCAATGATAAGTACTGCAATAAATGGACATGTCTATCAAAGTATATTACAGTACAATGCTTGTAACAATAAGTCATACAATGAATTGCATATTTTGCAGATAAAATCAGTGACTCTTGACTTTAACTAATTAAGTTACTAAGATCTACTGTGTGAAAGGGTACTCATTGCATGTTGTACTCAGTAACTCTTACCTTGGGGGATTTACATTTTAAGAGTTCCTTGATACCATTCTGTCCTGAATATACATCCTTTCTCTTCAAGATCCGATAAAAGTTTTCTACCCTTTCTAGATTTCAGGATGGATCCAGGATCAGCCTTTGGCAAGATATGTGGTGTGGGGAAGTGGCTCTTAAGGTAGCTTATTCGGTCTTATTTGGCCTCTCCTGTGCGAAAGACGCCTCTATTGCGGCGAATTTGGAGTTTTTGGGTGGCTCCATCCAGTGGAACATGAGCTTTATCAGAGCGGCGCATGATTGAGGGATGGGTGTGTTTGCTTCTTTTTTTTTTCTTCAGGTGTTGCATTCAGTCATTGTGAGACGAGGATGCGAAGATCAACTGTGGTGGGCCTCTTCCAAAAGAGGTTTGTTTAAGGTCAAATCTTTCTATAGCTCTTTGGCTTCTCTCGAAGGTAGTTGCGTTCCCTGGAAGAGTGTTTGGCGGACTCCAGCTCCCTTGAGGGCGGCTTTCTTTGTGTGGTCAGCGGCTCTAGGCAAGATCCTCATCTTGGATAATCTCAGGAGGCGGCACGTCATCGTGATGGATAGATGTTGCATGTGCAAGAGGAGTGGGGAGTATGTGGACCACCTTCTTCTCCATTGCGATGTGGTTTCTGCTATTTGGAGTGCTTTTTTTAGTCGCTTTGGGCTGACCTAGGTTATGCCTAGGTGTGTTGTTGACTTTTTGGACTGTTGGTGGTCATCTGGCAGGCCTAGGAGTGCAGTTGTGTGGAGAAATGGTGCCTACGTGCCTCTTTTAGTGTTTGTAGAGGGAAATGAATGATTGAAATTTTGAGGATAGAGAGAGGTCATTGAGAGAAATTTTGTCATTGTTTTTTGAAACTTTGTATCTTTGGACGACGGCGTTTGTTTCTCCTCCATCGCTTAGTTTTAGTGACTTCCTTGTTCGTTTTGCTCTCCCTAGTTAGGTATTCCTTTTGTTTACTTTCTGTATACTTAGGGGCGCCTTACATTTTTAATGAGATTGACTTATTACTTATTAAAAAAAAAAGATCCTATAGAAAGGCAGGAGGATAAAAAATGAGTGTTGTTGGGGATGGTAAGGTAACCATTAACATTACAGTCCTAATGAAAAAACAAAGTCAAGAGGCCTAAAGTGTTTAAATGTGAATGGAACATTAGTTATAGAGAAGAGGAAGATGAGACAGGTAATGAGGGTAATTAAAGTTGTTGTTCCTGTACGTCATCTAGAAACTTTATCAGTTTCAATGTGAAGAATTCATTTTTCAAAACATGTGTCCATGCACAAAATTAGAGTTCCATATTAATGTGGCTGTGTGAAAATAGTTGCATAGATTAAACCCTCAGCATTATTCTTTCCAGTTATTCATTAAAAAGAATTGGTAAATGGGTGGATTGTTTTTTTTTAGTTTTTTGGTTTTGTTTCGGTTATGCCTCGAAGGGTGAGCGACTTGTTGGTGAGTTGGAGGGGACAACTGGAAAACCATAATGCTTTGAAAATGTGGAGGTTGGCTCTTTTGTGTTTAATATGGTGTCTTTGAAGAGAGAGAAACATAAGTAGCTTTGAAGATCGTGAGAATGGATTGTTAGAACAGAAGAAGATGATGTTATAATCCCTTTATACATGGAGAGGCATGGAATAGTTTGCTTGTTTCTAATTTTTCGGAGTTTCTGGAATTTTTTTTCTTATTTTTCTATACTTTAGAGGTTCTCTTGTATACTTTCTATGTATTAGGGTCGCGCTCCCTATACACTTTTAATGAATTTACATTACTTCAAAAAAAAAAAAAATTATTCTTTCCTATTAATTGAGAGTTTTTAATGATTGAGCTTTTCCCATGCAGATGGTTTGAATGGGATGGAGAAAAGAGTGAGGAAGCTCATAAATTGGGTCTAAAGTCGTCTGATAAAGTGCTCACCCAGTTGGAAGATGTTGGAGAGCAATTAGCGTTGGCATTTAATAATGAGGGTTCTGCACTTGCTGCTGGTGGCCGGGTAGGAACTGTCTTTCCCTTTTTTTTTTTTAAAAAAAAAGAAATTATGACTGTCTTTCAGAGAGAGAGAGAGAGAAGACATTTCAAGATCATTCTCTTCCGAGTTTCCAATTCTTCGTTAGAGAGAGAGTCAGCTTTTAGTTAAACACGGATGTTTCTTGTATGCCCTCTCTGGGTTGTTCTGGATGTTACCTAACTCTGCTTTTGCAACACTCCTTAACCGACTTGATATAATTCTTTGGAAAGGTTATATTATATACTTTTCTGTTTTTAATGTAAAGCTTACTGAATTGAGCATATTATAATGTTTTTATGTTTGACTAGTATGTGGATTATATTCTTTTGGTCTCTATTGGTTGCATTTGAATCTTACTAGTGTAAACTTTTGTTCGAAAATACATTGTAGTCGTCTAAATGACCAAGTCAGGATGTAAGTCATGTAAGTTTGCTTTGTACAACTTAATTCTTTTCTTCTTTGTAATATTTTGCCCCCATTGGGGNGTTCTCTTGTATACTTTCTATGTATTAGGGTCGCGCTCCCTATACACTTTTAATGAATTTACATTACATTCCAAAAAAAAAAAATTATTCTTTCCTATTAATTGAGAGTTTTTAATGATTGAGCTTTTCCCATGCAGATGGTTTGAATGGGATGGAGAAAAGAGTGAGGAAGCTCATAAATTGGGTCTAAAGTCGTCTGATAAAGTGCTCACCCAGTTGGAAGATGTTGGAGAGCAATTAGCGTTGGCATTTAATAATGAGGGTTCTGCACTTGCTGCTGGTGGACCGGGTAGGAACTGTCTTTCCCGATTTTTTTTTTAAAAAAAAGAAATTATGACTGTCTTTCAGAGAGAGAGAGAGAGAAGACATTTCAAGATCATTCTCTTCCGAGTTTCCAATTCTTCGTTAGAGAGTGTTGAGCCAAAAAGAGTGTAAACCCAAGTGTAGGCTATCGCAAGTAATAAATCTCGATAAGTACGAGGTCGATCCACAGGGAATGGTAGACACTAAATAAAAATCCTATTATTGTGCAGAAAAATAAATTGAATTATTTTCCACTTATGAAGTGGAGCAATGGAGATGATTAATTATAAACTAAACTTAAAGCAACTAAACTAAATTAATTAAAAAGAGTTTGAGAAAATTGATGGGAAATACTAAGGCTTTAGGGATCCACCTAGCATCCTATTACGTATTCCTGAGACATATTTTTAACACAACTAGGTAGAGAATCAACTCTCCTAATCGGAAGATAAAACATTTAGGCACTGATAAAAATAAAGGTAAATTAAATATGAGTTGATAAAGAATTTGATTTTTATAACAATGTTACAATAAATTAAGCATTCACTATATTTTCGAATCATAACAAATCAAACAAAGTAAGCATTTGATATAAACAAAAATCATAATGAATCAAAATAAACTTGTAATATGAAACTATTCTCAAATTAAAATCATCCCCAAAATTTAATCATTAATCTTTAAAGAACAAGTTGTCTCAAGAACACATAATAAAAATACTAGGCTTTACCCCTAGCCTTAGTTAGAAATTTAGCTACTCATGATTATGAAAATAAATTCCATAATTAAAGTACTAAACATTAAACTTTAACTAAAATAAATTAAGGAAGAAATAAAAACAAAGGACACAGTAAATCAGCTCCCCAGAAAATTCAGAATTGCTGAAGTAGCAGTCTGATCCTCTTTTTTCTTTGCTGTCCGTGTGTTCCTCCGTTCAGCTCTTCCTTTTTCCTCTACGTTCTGCGTTGCTCCCGCCTTCCTGTTCTGCTTTCTTTTTTTTTTCTACGTCTCCTCCTGGTTCCGTGCAGCTCCTCCCTCCGTGAGAGCCAATCCAAAAAGTGAAGAATAAAATATCTGAAGACCCCCTTTTCTTTCGTTCACGTCTCCTGCTCTAATTCCCCAAAAAAAACAATTCTCCTATCCCTCCCACTACACGGTTTGGTCTCCTTTTTCAAATAGAATTGGATGCTTGTCTTTTAATAGGAATAAACCAATTCCTTCTTCTTCTAGTTGAACTCCACGTTAATTGGTCTCCTTATTTCTCTTCTGTGGAAATCGCTTACATTTTCCTTTGGAAGAGAAGCTACGGCTGTTGCGGAAGTCATATCCCAAACCCTAGCAGGGCCCCGATTTCCCAAGGAGAAAGATATTTCCCATCAGGGCTGCAAGACAAGCAAGGTCAGAGTGTCGACATAACTTCATTACAAATAGAGGAAAAACATATAAATTCTTTTTCCACTTTTTTTTCCCCTTGATCTCGCCAGTTCAAAAGTGAAATTTCAAATGCATGCCAGTGAACCTGAAATCTAAGTCCTTAACAGTAGTTATGAGCACTGGCCTCATTGAGAATAAATTGTCATGCTAGGCCACATGAAAACCCTCAAATTTCCATCCTGTACTGCAAAAACATCATAGAAAACTTTTATACCTTTCCAAGTACAGGCATCTTTTATGCTGCATGAACAAGACAAATTAGTATGTTTATATAGAATAATATCTGTCTTATTTCTCAAAAAAGTGTGGCTTTCCAGTCCAGATTGAGTGAGGCCACTTACTGACTCCACTTCTTGAAGTCCAAATTCCGATTTTGGTGGATGTTAAATATACTAAAAATCAAGCCTCTTGTAAGTGATGTCGATTGTTATTCTTAAAATATATAGAAAACCGGAGCATTGGGCCCCATATATCAATGGGGGTCATATAATTTTTATTACAAAGAGAGATAAAGAATTTAATAATAATAGTAACAAGAGGTCTAATAATCATTATCTGATATTGGTTAGTTTGTTGAGGCATCCTGAATCTCCATGAGATCGAGGTGATTAAGCACGAAGACTACAATGTATTTTTCGTAACAATAACATTTAAGTTATAATAAACTATTCAGATTCAAAATTGCAATACAACATATGCAGTGACCTTATTGTATATGTTTATGGTGAGATCCCCACGTTAACTAAGTACCTTAGGTTCAAGAAACATAAAGATGGGAGAGCGAATAAAATCCCTGACCATCGACACATTCAACTCGCCAATATTCATTTATAGCTTTAATAAGCATTGATAAAACAGAAAGTATATTAATATAATCTTTCCAAATAGATAATATGAATATGTGTGCGAGAAAATTTACGCGTTTTATAGAATATGTCTGTTCCTACATTACAGGATGAGGGTTTTAGTCATGTAGTTTTACTGAGGGTGTTTGCAAAAGCAGAGGTTAGCCAAATTGATAAGAATCAAGGTTTCTATCCCCTGAGTTAAGGTAACTATACATTGGCCAGAAACAACCCAGGAGGGACGTGAGGCGGTTCGCAATTCTAGTAGAATACTGACTCCATTTCCTCCGACGTTTTGGTTAGATTGTTTAATGCCCGCTCCGTACTTTCTTCATCGTTTAAATGTGAAGATTAAACCAGGTTTTTGGGGGACACCTCCTCAATGTGTTTGATCTCTATTAAAATAAGCATTTAATTTTCTAATTCTCTATGTTCTAATATATCTCTTACGATTTCAAAGGTTGGTATTACTAGTTTATATTATTGTTAGATATAAACATGTGGTATAAATTTAACATTCATAATTTAAGTATGGTAGAGGAGTGACCGGGATCACAATAAGTTCTTTAATGTGATCTAGTATAATTTGTGAGTGTGTGACTAATTTTTCTGTCACTAGGTTCAAACGTTTGGAATATAAGAAAAGAAACAAGAGAAATGTGAAGAAAGCTCACGAAAAGTAATATGCTCACCATTAAAGAAGTAAGGAAGGATATGTTCACACGTGATATAGCCTAGTCATGAGCATAAAGTGTATGAAAATTAAAGTTTGCGCTCGCGCGCGACCCGGAGGAAAACATGACAAGAGTATAGAAATTGCGCTACACGAGCACTTTAATCGAGACCATTCGATTAACGTGGAGTTCAATCTAGAAGAAGAAGGAATTGGTGTATATTCCTATAATATAACTATCAAGCATTCCACAAAAATTTCTTATTTTTGGTATAAAACTGATAGTATATGCGATTGCTGCCTATCGATCTGCTGTAGATATGAGCATGGTGAGAAAAAACTTTCAATCTTTCTCATCTACTCCTCCGTCTTATTGGTGAATTCTTCATCCCACGCGAGAAATCCTGACGCATCTGCTCTAGCCTTTTGGTGTGCTCTGCATTCAACGAAGAATTTGAACGACATGGTGGATGGTGGATCGGTGATGGCTAAAGAAACCATAACTTGGCTCTAATGCTCATTGATGCGAACCAACTAGTCCAAAACACACGAAACGATAATGGCTTTTCGGAGTGAGCAAGGAACTTCTCCAACTAGAGAACTGTATTATACCAAAATATAATCTTCCACTTTATCTTTATTAAATAATTATCTCTTTAATGAAAATACACACGAACGAGAAATGAAATGGGACTCTACCAAAGATATATTTATCCCTAATCCTATGGCTATGAACGGAACTTAATGTGTGCTCTCTCGATTGAGAGTGCTTTAGCTCACATAGGGAGGACTCTTATTCCACTACTACTACTCATATCTGACTATTATATCCATCTTTATTTGGATCAATTTAATTCCATTCCCTAACATTTCCTTGGCCAAAGAAATTCCAGAACATAATTACTAGACAATAAAAACAACTTACCACATAATAATAACAGAAAAAGCATAAGTTTGTATCGGCCTATTCCCTCGATTTCTTCGTCAGACATTAGGTGCCTTCCTGTGGCCTTGCTTAGTCGAACATAAAAACCGGCAGCACAGGCAAGTATACATCAACTTATACATGAACTTCTCTCAAGGTCATCACGGAAGCAGCGGTGAGAAAGCTAAGTCAAGTTCTCAAAATTTTCTTTCACCATCTGAAACCAAAGCAATGCTTGCTTGTTTGCGTCTCTAGCATGAGATTGAGCCTAACAACAACTTGGATCCTTATGTGTCTCGCACCGTAGTAACTAGAGTGAGAGCCAAAGCCGTGGAGGCGGAAGGGGAGTGATGCAAACTACAATAGGAGAAGTGACAATCAATATTTTGTCCATCATGAGCTATCTACAATAGAGAATCTAAGTGACAGTAGTCAATCTAATGGTGAAAATGTATTAATTTAGATCGTTTTGAAGACATCCTCCATGCAAGGGAAAGTCAATGTTTCCAAGACCATTTGTCCAAGGTAGACGATTATCATGACAGGCAGCCATTTTCAGTCTTCAAGATCACCTTTCTTACAATAATTACCATCCGTTGTATTCATTGGAAAACTACTTTCTTGGTTGAATGCTTGGTGGTTCTGAAAAAAGAGAGAACTAATATTTCTACCTGTAAGAAATCCCTTATTGACCTAATCCAAACTCTTACCAAATGGAGAACTTAATCATAGCCGGTTCCTGTGGGTAGTGGATTATAGTGAGGATTGTTTTTTTGGGAATTAGAGCAGGAGACGTGAACGAAAAGAAAAGGGGTCTTCAAGTATTTTATTCTTCACTTTTTGGATTGGCTGCTCACGGAGGGAGGAGCTGCACGGAACCAGGAGGAGACGTAGCAAAAAAAAAGAAAGCAGAACATGGGAGGAGAAAGAGCTTTGGAGTTATGCTAAACGCTAAACAAGTCAGTATGAGAAAGGTATCAGACGGAAGATGTTGTTCATGAATCACACCGGAGGTCTGTAACCACAACCACGGACAGCATATAGCGCAAAATATCCAAGCAGGATCAGAAATGACTCGTCCCCCTCAGCAATTCTGAATTTTCATGTGAGCTGATTAAATACATGTGATCCATCTGTAATTTGTTCCTCCTTCTTCTCTTAAATTTATTTTTAGTTAAAGTTTATTATATGTAG
>FXXK01003872.1:614-11226 GCA_900184695.1 Betula pendula | reverse complement strand
ATAAAGCTCTTTTTTTTTTTTTTTTTTTTCCTTCTTCTTTTTCAAAAGTGCGTTTTGGCTATTAGAGTAAAGGTCCGTTTGGGATTGCGATTTCAAAAAGTGCGATTTTAAAAAGTACGATTTGAAAACGTGATTTTTGAAAATGCAGTTAAGCGTTTGGCCAAATCGTAGTTTGGTCTTTAAAATCGTAATTTAGCTTTTAAAATTCTGCGTTTTCAAAAAAACACCCGTTTACCTGCGATTTGAAAACGCAGAAAATCTGCGTTTTCAAATCGCAATTTTTTAAAAATACAATTCCCAAACAATCTAGTTTTTGCGATTTGGTTTAAAATCGCACTTATTGTCTAGGAAATCGCAATTTCAAACACACCCTAAAAAAATTTAAGTATTTTTTCAGTTTTTTATCAAACAAACCAAATTTTTGTTTGACACAACTTTTTAGATATTAAAATTACTTTTTAAGCTTTCTAACGCAATCTCAAACAAGTTAACTTGTAGAGGGTAACTGAACCATTCATTTTAGTCGCTACAAAAACAGGCACAATCTAAAAATCATCCTTTTTTTTTTAAAAGAATAAAAAATAAATAAAATTGTTATTAAGGGTTTAGAAATTAGCAACAATTTTAAATTTTATGTTGTTGGAAAATCTAGTGTCAAAACTTATTATGTTGTAAGTTTGATATTAGAGTTAAAGTCAGTCTTAGGGTGAGGTTTAAAAACTTGGTTCAAGGTAAATAATAGAATAGCTTGTTCACTACATTGATCATATGGCGTTTAAATGAAAATTGTTTTTAAAAATCAATATGCAAAGTAAAATGTTTCGATTGTAAAGCATGTTCAAAGGATGTTCAAACGAGAGCATGAAGACTTCAAAATTTGAGTTCTATAAAGGCTCGATCACAAAGGCGATTGCACTCAATTCAAATGAGAACAAATAAAAAGACTTACAGACACAAAATGCCCTGATCGCAATGACAATTGTAGTCATTGCACAATGTTCAATTGTGATAGTCATCAAATCAAATTCGAGATATTTAATCGGACACCGTTAAAACACCGCTATATGAAAACTGTGAAATCCTAGCTCACGTTCGAACCAACAATTGCCTGAGAGTTTTAAATCTCACCGACTTGGCCTAAAAACTTTAATTTTTTTCCCCTATATATAAGCCTCGAAAGCTATGACATTCAGACCCAATATTGTTTATAATTTGAAGAAGAAAAAATATCAAAGAAATGACGAAAGCTGTTTTTTTTTTTAAAAAAAAATTTTTTTAAAAAGCAATCTAAGACAATCGTTCATTGATAAAAGTTATCGAAGAAAAAAACTTTTAATTCTACCGTTGTCCTATGGTGATCATCAAAACTTACAAATCTAAAAGAATTAAAAAAAGAAAAAAAGAAAAGAAAAAAAAAGAGTTACAAAAAAAGAATTCAAATGAAAAGAGATGAGGAAAGGGTAAAGCCAAGAGTTAATATTGAGTTATGGTAAGTTGGTAACTTTTCTCTGTTTTAAAGATTCAATTGCTTTGTAAACACTTTAAAGTCATCGTGATGACGGTCTTGTTCTAGTGTTTTTTAATGTCCTTCCTAAAACTTGGGGTGCTCGGCCACCTCTCAAATTTTTTTTTCTTCAGTTTTTTTTTTTAATAAAAAATAGATTTTTGATATTATTTTTTGAGTTGATTGGAATAAAATTTGAGTTTGAATGGAAAAAATTGATTGTTGAAGATTGTGACTTTGAGAATAATTGAATTAAACAAAAAAAGAACTAGTTACCCAAACAAGGCCGTAAAATGGCTGACCGGATGTAGGTGTTTTTTGAAAAAAAATTTGAAGCTAAAATTAGAAAAATGTGTTTTATAGCTAATTTTAGCTTAAAATTTGTTGATTCGGATGTGGATTGCTCTAAAAAAAAGAGTGTTTATGCCACTTCTTTAAAGACTTTTGTGGAAGAAAGAGAGAGGGAAGGTATGCTAAATGTAATTGAATTCTGGATTAGTATTTTTTTATCTCTGGGAATTTGAAATTATGAAACAATTTGCGGGTTTGTGAATTAATTCTTGTTAAGAGAAATGTCATAATTATATTTTATCCTGCAATATCCTACAATATTAACATTATTAATTTCCATCTGACCGTTGGAATTTTTTTTTTTTTTAATAAAAATGATCTGATTGGGTTAACTAGGGCTACCATGTTAGCATGCTGAAATAGTTATAGAAGAAGAATATTTTCTAGCATTAACTCTTCTTGTTAAAGTATTAAAGATTCCTTTATACTTTACTAAGTCATATGAGTTTTCATCAATATGTTAAAATATATATTTTTCCATATTAAGTTAATACCTTTCTATATTAAGACTTCATTTGTTTCGATGTTAAAATAGTTTTTTGGGAAAACGTGTTTCATATTTGTTGGTGCTTGGTACGACTAAAAATTCATGGTCAAATAAGAAAATATTTTGGTTGATTAGGAAAATCTTCTTTAATTTGTGTAACATGTTTGCAATTTTTAGAAATCATAAATTCATTTTTCAAGTTTGACCTTCATCTTCTCGACCACAGTATCCGACCCTCTTTTATTGCACGCACGTTTCTCTTGCTCACCACGGAGTCGTCGCCAGAGTTGCCAGGAGTTGTTTGCCAGGAGTCATTGCTGAAGCAAACTGCTAGAGGCTGACCACCGTCACAGATTTCCTTAATGAGCCATAAGCCAGCAAGTCACGCAACACTGCTGATTGTCGTTGTTGGCCATGCGAAATTTCTATACGAGCAAACACCAAAAAGTATTTTTAGCTGAACAATGAGTTTTTTTGAAAAAATTTTATGTTGAAACATACAGAAGCCTAAGTTTGATAATAAAATATTTTCCATTTAACTTTGATTAATAAACAAATCTTAGGAAGCCTGTTGCAAGAATGATTATATGGTTTTGGTTGGGAGGACTGTTTGACTTTTGATTGTAATATAAAGTAGAAGGGAATGTGTGAATTTTGTTGTATATAAAAGTAACTTTTTTTTTGTTTTTTAATGAGTATTTTATTTGAATGTAATAAAAAATATTTGATGTAATATTAAAAGTAAAAAAAGTTGTTAAAAAGTAGTTGATTGATATAAAAAATATGAATGTTTTTTTTTTTAAAAAAAATCAAAGTTCATAAGACAAATAAAATCGGGGGTTTTTGCCAAACAGGGCCTAGATTTGATACCATATTTGATCTCTCACCTACCATAGTCTTTGGAGTTTTCTATAAATGGTGATGCAGACCAGTTTTATCTGTTTTTTGTCAAACCTGTTTTACTTAAAAAATATAATCTTTTCTGATTACTGACATCCAATTGGACAAACTTGTGACGTTGGAAATCTAGTTCATATGGCCTATAATTTGTATTTCAATAATTCGTAATAATATGACTAGAGAAAGTTCGTCGTTTTGTATTCTTTTTACCGTAAACTATTTTTTTTCTCTTTTTAATTATTTTTTTTATGTTATTTCAAATTTAAGACTCTATATAAGCCTAATAAGGATGGCCTTCACACTAGTTCATGCATTTTGATCGAATTTTATCGACAGGAAACATGTCGATAATTTTTCTATCTATTTTTACCTTAATTCCCCTTGATAGAATATTAGTTTGAGGAAGAGTATGTGATTTCATTGTTGTTTGTTATTGCAGATCCACCCACCCCTACACTACAATCAGTTGTGCATCAAAACCAAGGTCATGGTTCAAGTTGCGGAGCGTCACGTTTTGAGAGAGAGATGTTGGGGGTGCGATATGTCGCGCCTACTACGTAGATGCTCTGTAGAACATGTTTGCGGGGTGCAATTCAAATTGCTATTAAAAGTTTTTAGCTTCTTTCCATAGACACCAATTGATTTTCAGAATGAGATGGTAAAAGGCTCAATCAAACAAGAAGATATATCAAAGCATCGTACGTGGGCATGTGACCTTTTCCGTCTAACATAACGGTCAAGGACTAACAGATAAGTTTAAGTTGCAATAAGAGTGGCAGTTTTAATGGTCCAAAAGTGTCAACAACTGTCAGTTCGTAAGGCTTTCTCAAAAATGGGTTGTTAGTTGAGGTGTTAAAGTATATTTAACATTTATTTATACTATCAAGTTTATCATCTAATTATGGGGAAGTGTCGGCAAAGGACGTTAGAGTTCGTTACCATACTAGTGGTATAGGATTGATCAACTTTCAGAAATAATGAATAATAATGGTGGCGAGTGTATTACTAGTAAATAGGCAAAACCACGATGTTGACTTGCAAAATCCAGAAAGGCTTGGTCTCTCCTCTCCCCTCCGCCGTGAGGGTGTTTTTCCAAATATTTTTTTGTCTTTTTTCGTAGCTGTCAACCGGGAGGAAGGGAGGGCCCTCCTCCTCCCCCTCTTTCTTTTTTACTTTTTTTTTTTATTTTTCCCTTTTGGTCTGTGCCAACTTGAAAAGCCAGAGTTTATTGCACTCTGCCCTTACCGCTCACCACTGCACCTCTCCTCCAACACCACCGGGTGTCCACATAGCTTGCCTGTTCGATCATCGCCTGCTCCAACGCGTATTCAACAGCACCACCCTGGGTGCCGCTGTGTAGTACGCGCTGCCCACTCCATCGCCTTTTTTCTTTATCCACGTGTCAAAGTGTTGGACTTCCTCATTGGATCTCCAAAGCTATTACCCTTTTTTTTTTTCCTTAGGAGAACTCAAGATTTTATAGTAGTTTTCCCGGGTTTTGCTGTGTAGGTAGTTCCGTTTTCTGGAAGCCATTGTCTTTGCAAACCACATTTTTTTTGGCAACCCCAATTCACCCAATGGGCTGGCTAATTTTTTTAGCCCATTTCAATAGTTTTAAGCTTATATCATACTCTTTATTGGGTGTTTTGAACCTTTTTTGGGTTGGCCCATTGTTGTTGTATTTCTTATGTTGTATAATCTCTCAGTTTCTCCTGTCCCTTAATTTTATTTTTTTTTTTTAAAAAAAAAAAAGGATAGCAAAACAACGATGATGTAGTAGATCAATACTTCAAATAGTGTATGTGAGAGGAAGCTCTATACAGTCATTTTAATTTCATGAAGAAAAGCTAAGAGTAGGGTGGAAACCATCTTTTAAATGTTATTAAAATCCTCAAATGTATTTGAAGACCTATATATTATTATTCAAATGGGAAAAAGAGGTTAACAAGGGATCGAACAACCATAAAAGGAGTAGGGAACTCTAACGACAAAGGCTTCAATATGGGTAAAGACAGACAAAGGATAGTAACAGTAAACAAACGGTAGGTAATGATCCATTAATGATCTCAAAGAAACCATAAACCATCTGGCCTTTCAAGGGCCGCATTAAGCGGTAAAGATGGCAAGAGGGCACGATGATGTACCTAATGAGGTAATGGCAACAACACCGTGAAGTGGTTGTTGAGGGAGACAGTATTGTGATACTACCGTTACGAACGTCGGTTGAGAATGCCGGGGCCAAAGTTGCTTCAGTAGATCAAACCACTTTAAGACCAAAGAGACAAAAACCAAGGACAAAAAACAATAAGAATATAAAGAAATACATAGTACTAAAGCTAAAAATAGAAATTACAACACAAAATAAACCCTTCGTCAGCAACAAACGGCGGAGGGGAACAAGGTTTGTAAAAGCTAAAAATATGAGGAGTAGGTCACACGCCGGCAAAAAAAAACTGACGGTGTAGCTTCGAAATTGTATGGGATGATCGCATTCGGAGTAAAGATGGAGAATAGAACAAGAGAAGAACAACCAAACAGATCGCAGACCGGCAGGTAGATTATATTTGCTGGCTAGCGTTCTCGTCGGGAAAGAAACCGACAAGAAGAACTGGATTAGTTGGGACACTGATTTTGGTGAAAGACATAGATATATAACATGAGCTAGATTTGGTCTGTCGATCTGCTTTTTCTCTTCTGGTTTAATGATGGAATTGGACGAGGGCAAGTGTTTTAGACGAGCCGCTCTTTGATGGTAACCAATGGAATGGTGTAAATCGCTAAGGTATTTGAGCGGTCTCAAAATCCGTCGTACGGCAAGGCTCTGTATGCATTCAGTTGGTATATCTACTGGGCTTGTAGGCGGAGGAGAACGAAGTAGTTCGGGCAGGTTGTGATCATCGGAAGATTGCTGGCAGGAGCACAGGAGGTGATCCCGTGTGATTCTGCCTCTGAGTCATATGGGGGTATAATATATATGACGAATATAAAGAAATATATAAGTAAAGGAAAGAGGCAAGTATGGATAGGTAATAGTCGACAAGAATGTAAATTAGAATTAGTACCAGATTGCACTGCATCGTATAAGGACACTTAGCAAAAGATGGCTTGATTAGATGTTTGTTTGAATAGAATCCGCAAACATTATTAAAAATATACAAATCTCATCGACTATAAAATATTATGATAGTCCTCTATCAAAATTAGGTAAAAAAAGTCTAACGTACTGGGTAAGCAACGGGAAAACCAAAGAAAAATACATAGATAGCCATGATCCAAACTGACACCTTATGGTAGATCCAGCGATTTAACACACTACCCTGCACCTCTACCACCGAGATTAATTAACCTAGAGTGGGTGAGTTAGAAAGTGATCTGGTAACCATAGATAACACCTTTTGTGATGTACAGAACACATTTACTTCTTGTTGTATAACACTGGAGGACAAGTGACCCGACTTGCTGTCGAGCTCAGCTTTATCCGCCAAATGTTAGATTCCTTCATGATACACACCTATTCTAGATGGACATGTGCAATGTCCTCGTTCAATGTATCATGTTAACCCAATTGCATATAGGCGCGAAATGAATGACTCATATATATAAATCATTATTTATTGTTGCCGATTACTGATTTAATAACCCAATATTTTTGGAGTGTGACTATTAGACTTGATAATATTCTCTTTACATATAGAGGTATTATTCATTGTGGCATAGAATCAATGAAGATTCAACATAGATACTAGTTAATCGACCATTTAATGCTGTCTTACCTAATTATATCTCGTAACTATGAGATCCAAGTATTCGTTTTTGGGCGGTAAGTGCAATTTATAGTATTTAGTAGAGGTCGATTTGTAGTGTATAGGCGACTCTGAAAATTTATTAATGCAAGTTAATGAGCCCAATGTAAGCTTAAACAGGCCTTCTTCAAGTATTGATGAGTGCGACTGTAAGGGTTCTTAGATCATATTACACCCTAACCAAAGCCACCCTATCAAATTCCTTGATGTTATTATTCTCTCTCTTATACTTGTTCTCGCCTTCCTAACTAAATCTGAATTGGGAAATTGGTACAGTAAATAGATCTTGGATTGCATCTAGACATAATTACTTACTAACATGGTACGCTTCAGAAGTCACTATGGTACTTCGCTGGTACCTTTCTGGTATAAATGAAACGTCAAAAGCTATAGCGTTTTTTTTTAATAGGCTAAAGTTGATCAGTTTTTTTCTGGTCTGTAATCCTGGTATGACCCATTTGATGATTCACGTTCCAAGATCGTCCTAACACCCTTCCTTCGGCTCGTCCAATCCGTAATTAGAAGAGAGCAAATACCCACGATACCTTCTACACCTGTCGTCTAAACAATATTATGCGACGATCCTTCCTATGAGAAGAAACCTTGAGCCCTGCCCTACATATGCTTTGCAGGTTGAATTTCTGCGTTGCCATTCATGTTAATCCATTTGCCTAAATACTATTGAACATAATACTTACGTAACGGCAACTTCGCTTAGTGGGTATCTTTTGTATACAGGTATCACACTACAATTAAAAAATACTATTAAAAATTAATACACGCGCCAAAGAGTAGGGAAGATAGGTTATTGATGGCCTTGTGTGTATAATTGGGTATTACGTAACTGTTTCAAAGGAGACTTGACTAACGATCTCTGGATTGTGTGATAAAAGAAATAAAAAAATTAGATAGCATGTTTCGGGCTTTGAACGACAATTATGTAGTTGAGTCTCATATAAGAATTAATAATTTGTATATTAATCTATCTATTTGAGAAAATACATAGAGATAAGGTTTGGTCTAACGCTGTGATGGAGAGGAAGATCGCAACCCGAGGTCGTGGGGAACAAAATATGATATAGTCATTTGGTACTAAGATCGGGTTCAAAGTTGACAAAACTTTCAATTCACACTCAGCATAAAGATTGGTCGTGCGAGTTAGAAGATAATCAAAAAGTCCTATTGTTCAAGCTATAGGTATTTGAGCATGGAACAAATTTTTCAAAATCTAGCCTCAAAGCATATTTTCAAATGGTCGGTTGGAAATTTGGTGAATCCGTAAATATAGCGGAGGCTCGAGAGAAATACTCCAAGAGTAAAGGAAGTAATGGGCGGCTGACAATAAAGTCTTAGTCGATTTTGTGAAAAGTGACCATACTTTGTGACTATTTTGAGCTGACCTTTGTCTCCCAAGCCATATTATTTTACTATGGGATTCTCACGTTATTCAAGCTACGAATTTTCATGGCTAAAGGATTTGACGTATGTTGATTTGCATGTGTTAGAGTTGTTAGATGGCTAATTTTATTTGTTGCTAATAGTATGTTTATTGCTTATTTAGAAGCAAATCTTAGTATGATACCTCTGCGTAGAAGATTTTTTGCAAGCCTATATGTTTCTAATTAACATTTGAGTCACTCTATCGATTTACCACACTTACCCCTTTGTTACCCAGAGATAGAGAAAGTATTCTGATTAGAAGTGTAAAAAATAATGTGAATGGATAATTTATCATAATTGACTTGCAATTATCTATGACCAGTATTGAGCCTAAGCGGTGAGAGGAAGGATGAGTATTGGATGAGAATGAGTATGTATCAAAGGTAGTGTGACAAAGATGGATTTTTTTGTTATGTGTTAGGAAATTCAGTGTAGACACTACGCTGTCCGCACTCACTTACTGTATTGGATGCCGCTTGGAAACTATGGTTGTCTACTTGTATAGTATGTCTAGTGTACTGAATCCTGATTTAATGAGATTGTCTAAGTATGACATTATATAAGGATATAATCGGGAGGGCTATTTAAATATTATGGATCATAAAGCGGCATACAACTTATATAACATATATAGTATAGTAAGTTAAAAACTCTTCTCAATATGCTTGTTAATAACAATGTTAATATCCAGCTAAAAATCAGACAATATAATTTCATTTGTGTTATATAATATGTAGTTTAGCTACTATCCACTAAGGATGTATTGGCGACCCTATACGAAAAAAAAAAACTTACTATACTATGCTTACCTGTTGAGTTTTGTCCAGTTAGCAACTAATTCCTATGAACATGCCCGCCCCACAAACTGCTGGAAGTGTGAAACAGGAGTTTCAATAGGAAGAGATGCTTGAGTTGATAATGAAAATAAGAAAATCCAGTTGAATATTAGAATGTGCAGTTGCCGAAGGATACGGTAGTTGTCAAATGCGGCATTCCTACATGCTTCTACTGAGTGTAACTCTCTTCTCTCTACTGCGCGAGAAATGGCTCCCTTTAACCCAGTGACGCCCAACCGGAAAATAAAACAGTGAAGACGGACACGATCTGTTAAATGATCCCAGAGGCTCGTCGAGAGTCATTGTATTGTATATTAATAGTTATAGGATGTATATTCGAGAAAGAACTAGCTAGTCAGAACCCCTCCCTATTTTTTATTGGTAATTACCAATCGAGCGTATAAAGGATCGGCGAACATGTGAAATTCCGCCAACAGCTGTAGACCCATAACAGTAAGCATTTACCCTCCGTTAAAAGACACAAGCCGCAACTGATAATGTGGAAGGAGTAACAGAAACTAACCATCAAAATCTTGTGAGGAGCCAAATCACATGTGCCAAGATTCACCAATGAATTGCATCGCAGATCACAACAAAACAAGGCCGAATATGAACCCTTAAAATCCAAAAGAGTCGACTACATGCCAAGATCTCTCCGCACTAACTAAAAGAGAGTGTGATGGCCACATGTACCATCTTTATGTTCTGTGAGCTAAGTTACGTAGTTGTCAGGATTATAGAGTGCATATGACAGATAGAAATATCATTCTCTGAAATAAGTCAAAATGTGCGTTACGATATATATGATCTTCTGGAATGCTATGCAATATTTAAGACTAGCAAGATATGGTCGTATAGTTGACTTTTATCTGATTTTTATTAGTTTATAGAAATTTATGTTTTCATAATTAATGCGTTGGGTTCTGTTATGTGGTTGTTAAATGGTCGGAGAGCAATGTAATTACTCACAATGCTGGTTATCTATTGGTTAAATTTAGAAGATATGGGTTCCTGGTTACCTATACAAAAGTTGTTCACTTTTTTGCTGTTGGGCCTTTGTGCGGTGTCACTTTGATCTGGGGGTGCTAATACCTTTTCGTCTTTCTTTTGTTTTGCTTTTCAGGTTGACAGGGGTGGACCAATTTGGTGTTTTGCAGGCAGGAGAAACACCATAGGTGGGTTATCTGTGCTGTATCTGTAAGATTTTAACCAAATATGTTTGATCCGGCTACGTTTTAGCAATATAAGCCCTTAGGTTCTCCTAATATGTCCTGAGCTCGATTCACGAAAT
>FXXK01003868.1:1119-13182 GCA_900184695.1 Betula pendula | reverse complement strand
AAAATTTTGGGAATGATGTCTTTAAAGCAGATGTTATAGCTTTGGAATATTGTTACTCGAGTAGTCGGGGGTGAGGAAAAATGTATGGTTTATACTAGCCAATCTACTTTCCAGAATGGATTACAATCTTTGAACAAAAGAACATACGAAATCTTGTGAAGATTGATGTGAGGATGACTAAATGAAGAAACTTGCAACTATGACTCTGTGCATCCAATGAACCCAGTAGATCTCCCTCCTATATAAGATTGCGTCAAATGTTGAAGGAGAAGGAGATAAGTTAATTATGCCTCTCTAGATTCCCTTTGCTTCTGTCGGCTTTGTAAAAATTAATGCAAATATGCTACAAAACGTCTAAACCAAGAGTTGGAGGTCATCTTGGAATCAGAACTTAATTGTATGTAAACTTTTTGTATGATAATCATATAAGTTGCCATGATGCATTTGTACTCTTGGAAAACTATAATCTTGTGAAGTTTTTTCTTGTATCAAAGAGCAAATTTATAGATTTAAAACTATATGTTGAAAGCTAGAAAAAACCCCAATAATCAATCGGTGAAACATTAAATAAAAGATTAAGTTCATGACGGCCTAAGGTCCAAACCACATAATCACGTAAGAATTCTTACTAGTTTTTACACATGTTTCGAATCCCTTTGAATGTTTAGAATCGAAATTGCAATTGGGATTGTCTGTAAATGTTAGAATTGTTTGGATGTGTTTGCGGTAGGTGATATATATATTAAAATTGTCTATTTAAAAAAAAAAAAAAAAAAATGAGTTTTCTTCAAATGAGTTAAAAGAATTGTCTCAATCTAATTATAAAATATCATATTCTTTTGCATGTAATTTTCATGATTTTTATTTTTAGTTTAATCTGGAAGAAAATGAAAGGAAGATCATGCATTGTTATAAATCTTAACTTTTTAGGTCACAATGGCGTTATGCATTACTCATATTGACGCCAAGTCAATGCGTATTAAGGAACATCATAAGAAGAAGGGGAAAGTGTTACTGTTGTGGACCAGAAAGTCATATGGTTTGTTTCATATAAGACTTTTAAGGCGATAAGATTTTTCAACCTTATCAACGTCTTCCATTCTGTGTGGGCAATTTGTCTAAGAAGAAATTTGTGGCTTTCTAAAAAGTCATGGAGTGTTGGAGAGGCAGGTTTAATCATTTCCTTTGAGATATTTGAACATTCATCATCGCCATCTCTTTTTATATTCAGAACCTAACCCACTGCAAATAATTGCTTTAAACTTTTGATCCCAGGGTGTGAAAAACCAACACTCTAACATAAATTAGCAAGACACAGGTTGATCATATTAAGTTTGATGATTAGAGTAACGGGGCCTGTTTGGCCACGTTTTCCTTTTCTTTAAATAAATAAAATCAACCTTATAAAATTATATCAACAACTTTCTCATTTTATTCAAAAAAATATAAAAACTTATTTCACCTTTAGATTAATCAATCACTTATTAACCATTAATAAAAAATTCACAACAAAACTCTTTACAAACGACTCCCGTTGTATCTTGCCCTGAGCTTTCTGACTCTCGCCTTTTTAAGAAAAAACAAAGAATTTTCCATGAAGCTTCTGTTGAACGCGTTTTATTTTCTTTCCCTTCTTATAAAATTAAACTTTATTATTCTCGTATCAACATACTCTTCTTTACAAAAAATTTAAAACTTCTTTTTACTATTTGTTATCTCCATCAATTAATTCCTCCTACTTCTGCTTTTATACATTATAATGTTGGTAGAAAATACTATATGTTCGCCAACGAAAGAAGTTGTAGCCAATCCTACAACCATCAAACGCTATAGGTAACACAAGATACTAACAAGTGTTTGGCGTTTAACAAAGGTTTGGTTAATTTTTTTATTGAATAGTAAAAAAAAGTTATTGATGTAGCTATAAGTAAAAATAAGTTTAAATTTTATATAAGGAAAATTAAAATTTTTATTAAGTAATTGATTTTTAATTTTGTAAAAGAATAGACTTTTTTAAAAATAAAAAATAAATAAATAAAAGTGGAAGGTGGTTGCCCAAACAGGCTAACCCATTTTTTGTGGGTGCAGACAGGCGACAAACACCACGAAGAATAAGTTAATTCACATGGGCATGCATGTTACTATCTTTGAAAAACAGGATCCCATGCTTTAAATGCCATGATAATTTAATATGTTATATAGAAAGAAAAGTAACACACCCCACAAGTTTAAAATATGAAAAAGTCCACATACCCCCCTTAACTGGATCAAGATCCCGTCATATTCTTAAAATTTTGAGAAGCTCATATTGTTAAATCTTAGCCCTCTTTACATCAGATAGTTTAAAATGTGCTAGTTGTTAAAACACAAATAAAAAGTTATTGATGATTATAAAAGAAAAATAATTTTTAATTTTTTAATATAAGGGAAAATTTTTAAAAAAATATTTAGAAAAATTAAATATATATAGATCTTTTTAAAAATTAAATAAATTATATAATAAAGTGTAAGGTTTTCCAAACGGCCGTACTCGATTTTTTGGGTGTCAGACAAGCAACAGAACTTACCAGCCGAGGAATTATAGTGTTCATATGGGTCATCATTGGCTACCATTGTAGAATCTGTTTTGAAATAATCTGATCTCTATCAGAGCTGTAATACTATTAATATTATATTAGTGTATTTTATTTATATTATAAAGTACACAGCCTCCTCAAACTTTAATAATAGGAGAAGTCCGACGTACCCCGCCGTCAGAACGAATTAGGATCCCTTCATATTCTTAAAGATGTGTTGAGTGAGAGTGCGTAATATTTGGTTAAATCTTAGTCCTTCGTTTACATGCAATGTTTAAAATGTGCCAGTTGTAGAATATAAAATAAAAGATTATTGATGGATATAAAGAAACGAGTAAGTTATAATTTTTTATGAAGCGAAAAATAAAAGAAGAAAGAAAGAAAAATAATTATATAATTTGAGAAATAATAATTTTTGTAAAAGAGGAGAGTAAGAGAAAAGTGGGAGAGTAGTTGTCAAACGGGGCGCGACGCCGTCTTTGTGGAAACGGTTCTCTCCATCAAGAGAGATAAAGAGAGCCGGTCCCTGTACTTTTTGAGAGACAGTGTGGAAGATTGATAATTTTGCCCCTCAAAAAAACAACGGATCGGATGCTCTCCATTTCATGTTGGAAATGGAGAGAATCTTCCTGTTTTTGGGGTGCCAAACAGCAACAAACACCACCGAGAAATAAGTCAAGTCCACATGTGCACAACATTTACTATCTTTGAAATACAAGATCCCATGCTTAATGCATTATAATTAAAAAAAGTTATAGAGAAAAAGAAACTACACACCCCCTCAAAGCTGGAAAATTAAGTATGGAAAAAAAGAACCAACGCCAGATTAGGTGCTAAGCAATTGAGTTAAGATTTTTGATAACATAACAGTTAAGGAATAGGACAAAAATAACATACCTGTGTTATGCGGCCAACAAAAAAGATACCGGCATAAAAGCCAGTATCTTGGACTGAAATAGTGAAATAGTACTTGAGGTTTATTCTCATTTGTTATTAAGTTATGCTTTAAGTTCGGTTAGTTTTGCCTTGGATATGTGTGTTATATGGATGATTTCATTAAAGTAAAGGAATTCTACATAGCAAGTAAAAATTAAAATGGATCTGTTATGAAAAAATTTAACCTAAAACCTGAGAGTAAAATCAGGGTGTACGATTCGGATTCCATGTCGGCTGTTTAGTTGCAGCCTAGTGCAACAATGATAACAAATTAGGAAACAAATTCATCAGAAAATAACAAGCCTTCTCTCCTTATTATGCCCGTAAAAAGTCATACATCTCGAGCCACTGCAAGTTAAGTTGATCTATCGATGATTTTGAATTTTTTTTTTTTTTTGCTTATCATCAAAAAAAATAAAATAAAATTAAAATAAAAATCGATAGATCAACTTACTTCGTCGATAAAATATAATGTAACAATGACTAAATTGTCAAGAATTGAAAGTGTAAATT
Organism: Betula pendula; assembly: GCA_900184695.1. Lineage (NCBI taxonomy): Eukaryota > Viridiplantae > Streptophyta > Magnoliopsida > Fagales > Betulaceae > Betula > Betula pendula. Next base: position 9,157 of record FXXK01003868.1, on the reverse strand, counting down.
AAATTGACAGTCACATCAAAGTCCATTTTAATATCCCTCCTCAATTAATTAATATGTTAATATCCCTCTAAATTACAAAAAATAATAAGTTGAAGGGAGATATGTGTACTTTTTCCGAAATTTATGAGACTATAGCACTTGATGCTATGTAGTAACAAAATATCTGAAGGAACATAAGGATGGCCCTTTTAAATATGGTATAATCTAAAAAAAAAAAAATACATATTACGACGAGAGCATCTCAATCAATGCCCACTCGACAACCCATACACATAACTATTGTCTGTTAACATTCTATACTCCAAGACTTTGAAGACAGCTGCCTAGACAGCTCGTTCTCTTCAAACGTTTAAAACTAAAAAAGTACGAATTGTGAGGCAATGAGTGATCTCTAAAATGACAAAATGGTCCAATTGATATGCCCATAAATTTACAAAGCAGGGGATGACTAATGGAGAACGAAGAAGAGCACCATACCTTCTCAAACTGAAACTGAGTTCATTGGTTAAATGTGAGAAAATAGAGTTCAAACAAAAGAAATAATGTAATAAGGCAATTTATCATAAATCAAAAGGAAACTGATCTTCTTTACCACACACAAATATCAAGTATCTTTGTGCTATCAAATACAGACGAGAAAACTAATTTCCCCCTTTAATGGGAATGTAATTGGGGAGTCTCATATCAATTAATTGCCATTTAAAACTGAGTTGATTGACTTGATTCTTCTGATTGAATTGATGAGCAAGCTTGATTTGAATCCTCTCTAGCATCCCTCATAGGGCTATCTAATGATGATAAAAAAGGTTTGGAAGGCATTTGCAAGCTTTCATCTTCTCCTTCAAGCATTTCTATGACTTTGTTCATTGAAGGGCGATCACTAGGCTTCATCTGTATACACCATAATGCAACCATTATCATCTTCTTAACTATTTTCTTCTCGTCCTCTGTAACAACTTCTATTTCTATGTCCTTTCCATCATGCAATTGATCATAAACCCAAGTAGGAAAGTAAACTTGGCTCGAATGATCTACAAACGCACTGAAGTTCTTTCTTCTACCCGTCATTTCCATTAATAACATTCCGAAACTGTAAACATCAGCTTTGTATGAGACACCTCCAATGTTTTTGTAGAACAACTCAGGAGCCATGTATCCTAACGTCCCTCTTGCAACAGTCAAAGAGACAATGCTGTCATCTACTGGATATAGCTTTGACAAACCAAAATCAGAGACCTTGGGAGCAAAATTCTCATCAAGAAGAATGTTGTGAGGCTTGATATCAAAGTGTAAAATCTGCATGGCACATCCTTGATGTAGATATTCAATTCCACGAGCCACTCCTAGAGCTATATCGTACATTTTGTCATAGCTTAGGAGTGTACTTTCTTCTAGGGAAAATATATATTTATTCAGGGAGCCATTAGACATGAACTCATATACTAGAGCTCGCTTTGATCCTTCAACACAAAAACCAATGAGTTGCACTACATTAATATGGTGAATCCTTCCAATGGTTGCAACTTCATTAGTAAACTCTTGTCCATTAGCTTTGGATTTACCCAACATCTTTATAGCTACGAGTCGGCCACTTCGAAGTGTTCCTTTAAATACAGTGCCATAGCCTCCTTCACCCAATTTGTCTTTGAAATTTTTGGTTATATTCCTAATTTCTGAATAAGAGTACCTTATTGGCATGAGGTTATTGTTGCTTTGCAAAAATTCTTCAACAACATCATACATCGATAAATGCCTTCTACGCCATTTATATATCAAAAACGCAATCGCACATGGAGTCCACAATACAACTTTTGCTGCAAGGTATAGTCCTATCAAAGAAAATAGTCAAAATAAATAATAAGAAACAAACATGTAGATGACCTACTGTCAGCATTTCACTTATTACACCCCAACTCACTGCCTTTCTAAATCCTTGTAATTAAGCACAATATTTGTTTTCTTTTTCATGTGAATAATATTTCCATCTTGCCAGCATTTTAGAACATTTCATGCTTCACAGTCAAAGGACTTATCTGCTAATTAAAAACGAAAAAAATTAAAGAAGATCAAATGAGAGATATAAGGTTCTTACCGCCATAGATGATCATGATCATCAGTGGTTTAGCCCAAGGTTCTGCAAGTAATATGAAAAAAATAAATAATACAATACAAAAAATAGAGTAATTAACTAATATATAAGAGATAATTATAGATCTAAAATAAATCATAACAAATATTACACACTTGGCCATTGCACCATAGAATAAAAAATAATATAAATAACTGTATAAAAGTCTAGACTTTATATGTTTGGGATTCAAGTTGGGTTGAGCTCGATTCCTTTCCTTCCCAATGTGCGATTGAGATGAATAATTTGCCAATCGAGGCTTGTAATGAGGTTTTAGTTAGGTTTATAATATTTTTTTTTTTTTTTTTTTTTCTAGGATAACTTCACTTACCTTCTGAATTGTCATTCTATTTTGCAATGTCCCTTCAAAATTCAAAGTTTTTCAAATTTAGTATATCAAACTTTCAATTTTTTTTTAATTTCCCTCATCTGTTAAGATTTTCCATTAAAACCTGACAAAGGGATGTCAAATTTCAAAATACCCATCATTTTTTTAAGAGAAAAAAAAAAATTGTAAAGATTAATAAGACATTAGTCAAGATTTTATAGAATTTGCAAAAAAAAAAAAAAAACCACACCTAAATCGTTAATATATTATATATAAATGGGTATTTTGAAAATTTTGAAAGGATTTAACGGAAAATCTTAACAGAGGGGATATTGCAATTAATTGAACTTCGATACATTAGAGAGACTTTAAATTTTAGAAAGACATTGCAAAAAGAATGACAAGGATAAGTGAAGTTATCCTCTTCTTTTTTTTTTTTTTTTTTTGAGAGAAGGTTATAATAGAATTGGTAAGCAGACATGTATAGAATACTGACCCGTTGAAAAATTTAAATCAAGAGAGAAAGCTAATTTCTTAAGAAATTTGATATTTTTCCTTTCATTTTCCTCATTGTTTCTGAAATATAAACAAAGCCTAAAAGTTTGAGAACAACCATTGCGGCATTGCCTAAGCACATGGTCACTCCACTCCTCTGTTTGTCTCATCATCAGCCACGATTCATTCTACGTCATTGTGCCATTCTATATTATCCTTCAAACAAATTTTTGAGATAGAAACCTTACCAAGGTATGCCTCATCTTCTACAGAAAGCCCGAATAATATTTTTTCTGCTTGGCAAAGAAAGAATAAGATCAGCATTTGAAAATTTGGAATTAAAAAATCTGCATTTTTATTTTAGTTGGAAATATAGTTACAATGTATGACTAATTGTCTTTTTCTTGTAACTGCCAATAATATTCATCTTGTTTGCACGTTGAAACTATTTTCATGCTTCACAGTCTAAGAAATGCATGATCTGCTAAAAGAAAACAAAGGAGAGATTCAGGATCTTACTGATGAACCGCGGTACCAGTATGTTGCTAACAGCTCCAATAACTACAAAAAAAATATAATTTTATTAATTAATTGAAGAGGTGATTGTGTTTGGGATTGCGATTGTGATTTTGTAAACAAAAATGTAATTTTAAACTAAATGGTAAAAAATTGATCGTTTTTTGAAATTGAATTTTTAAAAAATTGCGATTTAAAAATGCAAAAAATCTGCGTCTTTAAATCTCAAATAAGATATGCTTTTTGAAAACTCACAATTTTAAAAGCTAAACTACAATTTTAAATGTCAAACTACGATTTTACTACGTTTTCAAATTGCACATTTTTAAATCGCAGCTTTTGAAATCGCAAACTTAAATGGACCGAAATAATTTCAAAAGTCTCTCAGCTGTACAAACAATTTGTACACACCTCACCTTTACTACATAAACCTGCAAAACAGAGAAAGAATAACATCAAACAGAGAAAGAATAACATCAACAGAGAAACTGAATTTTCTCACATTCTGTACGCACCATCTCCTTTAGGGTAACACTGAACAGGGAAAGTGACGTTATCGAGGTAGCAAAAGTCATCTCCTGTGAAGTTATCACAAAAAGCTTGGACCCATGAAAGCTTAAAACCATAGACCAATTGATCGTAAACGTGTGTACACGTACTTGGGTAATACGCCAACGTCGGATACATTTGCTCTATTTGGCACAAATCCCCCAAATCCTGTAAAGGCTGGTTATATAAAACATGAACATATCGATAGCTCTTGGAAGAATTCACTCCATTTCTAAAGCAAGTAGACATGTCAAAATACGAATCAGAAATCACAGGCTTTTCGCAATTCACCCAAACGACACCCTTGTTTGACAGACTGCTATCGTAGACACCGTCCCGTATCGGCTTGTACTGATCACCATTACAAAAACGGACCCTTATGTTATCTGGGTAAAACAGGGTATATGGGTCCCCTGAACTGAAATTGTAGCGGTTAAGAAAATAGCGAGGGATGATGGGGATATTATTGTCCTTATGAATATCTGGGTCTACAACTTGGATTGTGTAATCAGTGTAATCGATTTTCTGTACGAAGTATTTTCCAGCGTATAAGCTTAAGACTGTTTGGTTATTCTCACAAGACAGAGTATACCTTTGATCGCCGCAGATTGGTGGATCGCCTTCCAACCGAAACGGATAGCTTATATTGTGGATATTGCCGCAGGAAGAAGGGGGACAGTGGTGATCCTGACTGTCGTTGGCACTGGAAGCTTCGTGGACTAGAAAAAGAACAACAATTAGGACCGGGATTCCAGCAGGGAAGAGCGTTCCTATTGCCATGGATGGAGGGAGAGAGAGAGAGAGAGAGAGAGAGAGAGAGAGGCCAGAGGGTATAGCTTCTACAATCCACAACAAAGCATATGGGCCTAGCGTGGCTGGGAGTCATACTATCAGCTTTCTAGCATAGCCTGTCGTGGGTGAATCAATAGCAATTATTTTGGAAGGTGATTCACTACAAGTAATAAACGCAGTCAGAGGTATAGGGCAAAACTAGAGCAAGTATGGATAAATTGTATAGGATATTAAAGTAGTCCTTCAAGGGCTAAAGAGTTGGGGTAAGGGTAGATTGTATAGGATATTAAAGTAGTCATTCAAGGGCTAAGGAGAGAATAACTATGCAGCTTATGGGCTAGCTAAGGATGCGGTTATACATGTCATAGATAGGATATGGATGTAAGACATTCCTATATGTATCTTTGATGTCGTAATTTTATAACAACTTGCTTTGTTATCATAGGGCTCCAGCTCTATATTTTTCTGATGCTTTGAATGAAAGTTGACAAATTTCTTCAAAAAAAAAAAAAGACACAATTCACTTTTTAGAGGTTGAGTGAATTGTAAGAATTTTTACAACTTAATTTGTAAGAAATGATGTCCTTATGAAAAGGATACAAATTTTCTACAAACTTAATTTGTGGACACTGTGAAGCAAAAGGCAAGAAATGCAGATTCAAGAATAATACCAATTTCTTCACAGTTTTCAAGCCAACATGCATTGATTTTTAACCCTCTTCAAATTCCCTGATTTATTTCGAACCAATTATGTTTGGGAATTGCTATAGACCTTCCATCCTCATTCAAATTCAATGGTCATTTTGAAAAGTGGTAGAATAGAAGAAGGACAGGACTTATAAATCTAATAGTAATTTTAAAAAGTGATAGAATGGGAGAAGGACAAAGGAGAAAATAAATCATTTCTCATTATGTTTTGTGTTTTAGTTTATTTCCAGATTTGTTAATTTATTGATTCAACACAATTTCTTTTTAGAGTGTTCTATGTTTTGGACCGATTTATCAAAGTTAGAAATCAATGGTGAGTTGTCTTGGCCAAGCAAAATCCTTTTTATTGGGGAGATGTAAACTATTGACTCACTAATGTTTATTACACAGGTATCGTCTTCGGTTCATTGCTATTACTACTAGTTGTCTTTGCTCTCTACTATTTCTATACTTATGATAAAGAAGAGAAAGACTATCAAGCGAGGATCAAAATGTTTTTGAAAGATTATAGAAATTTCAAACCCACAAGATACTCGTATGTTGACATTAAAAGGATTACAAATCAATTTACTGAAAAGTTAGGAGAAGGAGCATATGGAACGGTATTCAAAGGAAAGCTTTCCCATGAAATTCATATTGCAGTAAAGATCCTCAACACTTCCGACGGAAATAGGGAAGAATTCATAAATGAAGTAGGAACAATGGGTACAATCCATCATGTTAATGTGGTTCGCTTGGTTGGCTTCTGCGCTGATGGATTTAGACGGGCTCTAGTTTATGAGTTCTTATCAAATGATTCACTAGAGAAGTTCATATCTTCAACGGCCGCCAAGAACCGTATCCTTAATTTGGATAAGTTGCAAGATATTGCTCTTGGCGTAGCAAAATGAATTGAATATTTTCACCAAGGATGTGACCAACGAATCCTCCATTTCGATATCAAACCTCACAATGTTTCGCTAGACCAAAACTTCAATCCAAAAGTTTCTGATTTTGGTCTTGCCAAGTTGTGTTCAAAGGATCAAAGTGCAGTGTCCATGACCACGGTCAGAGGGACTATGGGTTACATTGCACCCGAAGTGTTTTCTAGAAATTTTGGGAATGTCTCTTATAAAGCAGATGTTTATAGCTTTGGAATATTGTTACTTGAAATAGTCAGAGGGAGGAAAAATATTAACGTTACAGTTGAGAACACTAACCAAGTCTACTTTCCAAAATGGATCTACAATCTTTTAGAACAAAAAGAAGACATAAGAATCTTTGTTGAGGATGATGGAGATGCTCAAATTGCAAAGAAACTTGCAACTATAGGACTTTGGTGCATCCAATGGAACCCAGTAGATCGTCCTTCCATGAAAGATGTGGTTCAAATGTTAGAAGGAGAAGGAGATAAATTAATTATGCCTCCTAATCCCTTTGGTTCTGTCGGCCTTGTAAAAATTAATACAAATATACCTGCAAAACGTTTAAACCAAGAGTTGGAGGTCATCTTGGAATCAGAATAATTGTATGTAAACTTTTAGTATGTGACAATCATATAGGTTGCAATGATCTTGTACTCTTGAAACTTATAATCTTGTCAAGTTTTTTCTTGTATCAAAGAGCAAATTTATAGATTTAAAACTATATGTTGAAAAGCTAGAAAAGCCATAATCAATCGTGAACATAAATAAAGATTAATTCACTGGAGGCCTAAGGTCAAACCACATAATCACGTGAAGAATTTCTACTAGTTTTTACACTTGTTTCGAATCCTTGTAATGTTTAAAAAATTGGAAATTGCAAATTTGATCATCTTCAAATGTTAGAACTTGTTTGGATGTGTTTTATATATATATTAAAATTGTCTTAAGAGTTTTCCTTCAAATTTAGTTAGAAAAATTTTCTTTAACCCCGTTTATAAAAATGTAATTTTTTTTTACACGTAAAAAGTACATACTTTTTTATTAATTGGAAGAACAAAATTAAAAGAAGAACATGCATTTTTATAAATTCTTAACTTTTTTTAGGTCACATGGCGTTATGGCATTTACTCATATTTACACCAAGTCAATGGTTATTAAGGAACATCATAATGAAGGAAAGGGGAAAGGGTTACTTCTTGTGGACAGAAAGTCAATGGTTTGTTTCAAAAGACTTTTTAAGGCGATAAGATTTTTCAACCTTATCAACGTCTTGGCCATTCTTGGTGGGCGGAATTTGGTCTAGGAAGGAAAGTTTGTGGCTTCTAAAAGGTCATGGGGGTGTTGGAGAGGATGGTTTAATCATTTCCTTTGAGATTATTTGAACATTCATCATCGCCATCTCTTTTTTATATTCAGAACCTAACCCACTGAAATAATGCTTTGCACTTTTGATCCCCAGGTGTGGAAAACCAACACTCAACATAAATTGGCTATCACATGGTTATCATATTTAATGTGTTTGTGACCAGAGTAACGGCCTTGTTTGGCAACCATTTTCCTGTTTTTTTTAAAAAAAAAATAAATAAAATTAACCTTTTTTTAAAAATTATTATCAAT
>FXXK01003867.1:0-15377 GCA_900184695.1 Betula pendula | reverse complement strand
ATGCTTAAAAGCACACGGGTTACGGGTGTGTCAATCTGCTAATCCTTATACACAAGCTATGGAGACGATGAGGTGGGCTTTTAATGGTGGGTAATTGGCAGTTTTTCCTTGTCGTCGTGGCAAAGTGGATAGAAAATCGTCGAAAGAAGACTTCTAAAAGAGTGCAATCAGTAATTTATTGTTTTATTTTAATAATTGTCTGTTAGGATTTATCTTGTTATTGTCTAGACTCTAGTAGTTGTGTTTATTTCACATTAGCATCAGTTTTTCTTCAACTTTTATTTAATATAAGGAATAAAACCATTTTTTAGTTTCCTATTTAAATGCACTCCACAGCAGCTTCCATTCATCTTTCTTTATATGAATTAAATACTATTTAAATTAAATGCTAGAAGAAAGAGAAAGAAAAGAGAAATTTAAACAAATGGTAGAGAAGAGAGAGAGGAGAAAGAAAGTTTTTATATTAAAATAATGTTAAGGGAACCATTTTTTGTTCCCTAGATGAAGGGAACTAAAATTGATTCTCTTGGTATTTCTATAGTTTAGGGAACACTTAGGAAAACTGCTACAGAAACTTTTTTGTGTTTTATTAACAGTTTTTCTTACACTAAAGAAGAGAATGAAGTTTATGGAAAACTGCTACTAATGCTTTAAAGAGTGTTGCTATATACTCCATATCTATTTTTAAGGTAGTAATTAGAGTCCAGTTGCTATTCATTATTCAAGTTCTTGCTTATATTCTATTTAAATCCACGTTTGGGTAAATGAAAGTAAGCAAAATTAATATTAAATTTTGTGTTTATAAGAGGTTTAAGTTCCTTCATAGCCTAAGAATCTATCAAAATAGGCCGGCCATAATAGGTTTACAAAAAATGTTATGATTTAATTAAAATCTATTTACATGGTGGTACTAAACTTAATTATTTTTCCGGTGCTTTTGCCTCGGTTTTTTTTTTTTTGTCCTTTACGTTTTGAATGATTTTTCTCTAGCAGTTCAGCAAACGGCAACAGAATATATTTCAATGTCAAGCGATTTGCATTTACGATTCCCTTTTGATCAATGACACCAAAGCTTTCACTTGGTAGCCTAGAACTTTTATCACAAAATGTCAATAATAATTTTAAAAAAAAAAAAATTGTATCACAAGTTAATAATGAAGTCACTTTCTTTCCGGCGAGGATCAAATGATCAGAAATGATTAAATGAAACACTAGAAAAGTTGCACTTGAAGCAAACCTAGATCAAAGAGTAATTTAGGAGGACCATTAATTGATGAAAGTCCTAGTGGCAATCCAAATGTCTCAAACCTAGGTTTTTCTCCCCAATGCGCTTTATACTAAAATCGTTTCCATTTAAATAAGAGAGATGTTATCTCTCCATCTTCTATCTATCTCTCATTCATCTTTTTTTTTCAAACCAACCATTAGATCATGTAGGTACTACAAATTCAATAGTAAATTTTTAAAAGAATAATGTTATATTTTCAACTTTTTTGTCCAACTCCATCCAACTTTGTATATGTAAACAAAGATAGACTCATAAATGGAAAAGCAAACTCTTTAAACAAAAAATAAATAAATAAATAAAGTAAAACAAAACAAAACAAAAAAAAAGCCACATACAAAATTGGATGGAACTGAACAAAAAAATTAGAAATGTAATATTACTCTTTTTTTAAAAAAATAAAAATAAAGATAGAGATGGATGAGAGATAGAAAAATAGCATTTCTCTTTTTGATATACTAGCTGAGCTTGCTTGAATTTACACAAAAATAAAATAAAAAATTGCTTGATGCATTATTTAATAATAGTCTCTTGGAAGATATTCTCTCTTCACACCACATATAATCCTGAGTATTAGGCACGCGGCCTGATGTATCTTTGGTTACTTTTGGCAACAGTCAACCCTATCATCCACCATTAATGATCTGAACACCAATAACAAAGGGTAGGGGGGTCAGCCTTTCTTCGAAGAAGGGTTGTTTTTAGTTCTTTGTTTTTTTTTTTTTTTTTTTTTTTTGGAGAGGGAAGAGAGAGAGGAGAAAGGGTGTGGATGGCGTGCAATGACCTTTGCCGTTCATCTCTTTGATTGCTGCACTAGGACAGCCTCGCCTCCGTAGTGTACTTATAACGATACTTTGCGACCTTTAGAAATTCTTGTCCATTATAATTTTAACTGTTGAGAAAGCAGCATAGTGGTGTGGCCCTACCTGCTAAGGAACTGAAAATCTCATTTTATGAGAATGAATGAAAAAAAGTTACCTTCAACAAGCTCTCACCAAAGCCTTTCAAATGCAGCAGTAAAGTTTTCTCAGATGCTATCAAAAAATGACAGCCTGTTGATAGATTTGGAGATTACCAGAGAATGTATTATGGCGAATATGAAATAAGAGGGCGGAATGAAGTTTTTTAGGCACAAAGAACAAGCTGGCATGATGAAATTTATGGATGAAGGGACAAATTATTATGCTCCCAAACAAGAAACATAGTGTGCGGGTGATGGTGTTTTGGGAGCAAGATAAAAACAAGTATTTTAATATAGGTTAAAGACTCTGAAAAGCAAATTTACAAAGCATTATGTCAAGAAATGTCTTTATAGTTTAACCAAGATCGTGCTTGGTCCTGAATAATTCCCATTAAAGTGAGACGTGACGTCGGAGGAGACGCATGGCGAAGTTAACTTGTTAGATATGGATCTCCGGTGAACAGCGTTGGGTCATACAGCATGTTTAGGGAAATGTGCATAGTGATTATCACGAAGTGAGTACTCATATGCGCCTCTTCTAACCGATTAGCACGCGCGCCAAATATTCTTCTTTTATTGTGTGTTCTCTCTCTAGTTACAAAACAATACTATGCCTATATATGTTGTTTGTTATTGGATGATTGTTGCTCGCTGAAGGATCAGGCCAGAAACACATCCTGTTTAGGATTTCTGTTTTAGATTTAGATACCTGGAAAACCACCTTCTATTACTTCCACAGAAGGGAAAGATTTAGTTTGACAGTATAAAACATGATAAAGAAAATCTGAGAAATGAACCAAACATAGGTGTGTAATCTCTCATGATGTATCTATTGAACACGCTCCACGTAAAAGATAGCTATTATAAATAATAAATAAATTATTTATTCAAATTAATTTTATGAAACTATATATTTTTCTATAAGACATAGCATATAAAGTTTAATGTGCTTTGTTGGTGAAGTTTTACATTCTTTTTCAAAATTTCAATAAAACAGAGGGATTAAAAGGTTTTTGTGGTTACAAAAAAGGAGATTAGTAATTATGCATTTTAAACCAATTCCAATCTTTATAAGTTGGTTTGTTGGGTCAATTTTTACCATTAAGTTGGGATTTGATGGTACTCATGTTTTTGGTATAACATTAAAGAATCAAAGATATAGATTGTCTTTGGCTCCTTGGATGTTACTCATTACACAATTCGCGGAAGGTCTTATATCATTCTGTAATACGCCCCAAGGAATTTAGCTAATTTGTAGTACTCAAATTGGTCTGAGAGGTTCGCACTTTAACCTATAGGAACCCTTAATACTAGATAAGTTAAGAAGTCAGAGATATTCTCTTCCATTATGGTTGTGAACTAAGGAGATTTATGTAATATAGCTTGTGGGAATCACCTTTTGTATAAATCCTACGAAGATTCTTTATGTGGAAGAATTATCGCAAGAATAGAAGAGGTTAACCTACCTTTTACAGTTAGTAATATTCATGTAGTTGGTGTTAACAGGATAGGTGCGTTCCAAACATATTGTTTTAACTTGCTTTGGAATAGTTGGTTGGAATTTCGGCGGTAAGCCTATTGCTCTAGAACATTCTTCTTTATCAGAGTTTTCTCATGCTACAGAAATTACGGACTTGATCTGTTTTGGTGTTCGATTTACTTAAACAATTTCCTAAGATAATTCCCTGACAAAAAAATATGGTACAAATGCTTTTGTAAGAGATATTATAGGATCGAAACCTGATTATAAGGATGGTGGTGCTGTCATGAACCATAATCTTGCGTTTTTTCGGGATTCCAACTGCTCTAAAATCCTCAAGGTTTGTAAGATTATACGAGGTGGCACTTTTACTGAATTTATGAAGTAACTGGGGTAAAATCGTGCTAGACTTAGGTGAGCAAGTTATGTGAATAGATTTAGGATAAGTTTTATAATATTATAATTAAAATGTAGTTTTTTGAAATGGATGCCTATAATCAAACCTTGGGAAGGGCGTTTCAGTTAGCAATAGCGCAGCTGTTGGATTTTTTCTACCTTATGGATGGGGTAAGCTCTTGACCGTTTCGCCGAGGGATTTAATTGTATATGTTCAGCCTTGCATCTTAATGGGCATGGCTAAGTTGATAATTTGAATTAATAGAGGAAACATAATTCTCGGTAATTAAACACTTAGTCTTAAATGCAAAAATATACTTCATGAATACTATATAAATAGTCATATGTTAACATTATGATCTACCTGAGACATTACCCTCTCTCAGTACGGTTAGTGCGTCCAAAAATACTTCTGGTACAATTTCGGTGCCCCAAACATTGCACAAACATACCATCTTATACTAGCAGTTCGACCGAGTTCGACCTCAGGTGGCCCATACTGACTAGCAAAGCCGTAACTGGTGAAACTGATAAGTCTTGAATGTTATGCATTCAAGCCCTTAAACTCACATTTGTTAACTCCTAGTTTGTTTTGTAGTATAACGTTTTGTTGTGTTTTTATGTTTTTTAGTGTTTTCAGATCCTAAGTTGAAAGTGCAAGTTAAATCATGGATTTGGGCTTTAAACACTTCACAGGGTGATGACAAAGACAAAATGACTCGAACCTATCTGATTTGGCTCGAGCTCAACACTAAAGACTGAAGTGGCTCGAGCGCCTTCCCAGTGAGCTTGAGCGCAGGAAGAATTAAAAGGGCTCAAGCGCTTGCCAAAGTAGCTCGAGCACATTATATGGCTCGAGCGCAATACCAAAGAAGCTCAAGCGCACTCGGTCACACCAAAATCCGATTTGAGATCTGCACTTGATTTGGGGAAAGAAAAATGTTCCTAGAACGAATGGGTTAGTGATAGGATCGAGCTTTAGAATCCCTCTAATAGTGGTTTTGACTTTATATCCCTCAATGAGGTGATCAGGAGACTAATCGCCTAAACTAAGAGATTCGTGATATGATTGTTGAAGGAGTTCAAAGAAGAGCCTGACCTCCATCCCAAAGGGTCGGTCGATCCTGTTCTTCTAGTAACTATAACAGAAGCCGGCAACCGAATTACACGATGTGGACTCATTGGTCTCCTCATGGTTCTTGTTTTAGGAAATTTGTCAAGCAGCTCACAACACTCACAAGAAGGATTTTCTCATCAAGAAATGTAATTCCATATCCGCCATGAGAAGTGCTTAAACCATTTCTTCAATAGGAGATCTGATTTAACAGCTGCAGTTGAAAGCGCCTTTCCAAGTTTGCTCATTCCGTCTTGATTAATTGGGATCATTGTCTCTCTGAAAATATATCGATAGTCGTTATTTGGATTGAGTGACCGAGATAAAGCATTCTGTTTTTATGAGTGAGTTTATTTACAAAATCGTGAATGTGTATTGAGATCCTCACAATGCTCTATGTGGACTATGTTTCCTCGATAGAAAGACATACATCTTCAGTCTTGAACTACTTATGACAAATAGTAGTATCCTATACAATAGTAGGCAAAAAGCAATGGTCAAGAGATTTTCCTGATAGGTTTTTAAGTGGCCCTCTTCTGTCTATATGGTACAAATAGATATACCAGTCATTGCACAGGAACATGATATCTTGAAAACATTGCTTGACATAAATAGTTCTCACAAAGAAGATCGATAGGCCATCGCTAGGGAAAGATGTCCGTAACGGTATCATAGATATAATGAATGTACGGAGAGGATTATTTGGCCAATCCGAAGATGGGTGTTATCTCATTTTTGATAATGGATGCTCCATTAAAGATTTTAATAGGCATACCAGGGAATAGACGGAATCGAGCCACAACTTCAGGTTTATCATCACCTTCTAACGTACAAGTATTTTCTTGTCGATGTGTCATATGGGTTGACACTATTATGCGCTATGATCAACATCACACACAGTGAAAATCCCATCATGACAATATCTTAAGCCATTTGGTCCGAGTGTGTGGTGAAGTCATATTCCTATGTTTCTCTTTTTATTTCATTATTTTTAGCTTTATTTTTATTTTCGAAACAAAAAACCAAATATTTTTCTGATTAGATTGGGATTGAAGGTTCTTTAAATAGTTGAAACATCCGATCAAATACAACAGTCCTTCAGTTCCGACACCTCTAAATAATCCCTATCCCTCATAGGATTCATTCTTTGCGAGTGAATAAAATATTATCATTGATTAAGATTTCACATCAATTTTTGTGCCGTTGCCAGGGCTGGTTTAACCAGTCGTTTAATTAAGCGTGTTCGGATAAATCTACTTTATCTGATATATGATTTTGTTCATAATTATTTGTGGGGATTCCATTAAGTCTGACTTTGTGTTTCTGTTTCCGTTATGTTTGGGTTTTGCACAAGTGGCCGAGCGCCCCTGGAAAAAGGCTCTGGCGATTTGTTTGGATCAAAAAAATATCAAGGTGGCCTCAAGCGCCCTCTTGTTTTTACAGGGAGCTCAGCCTTCTACAAAAAAAAAAAAAAAAAAAAGGGATTGAGCCAACAAATTTTATCGAGATAGTAACATAAAAGCTACTACCTGCACCGGCATAACCTGAGATTTGCAGACTCATTTTATTTTATTATTGGTATGTTTTTACGTTTAATTTTTGTGATTATGTTTCCGATTGTGTGCTATTTATTCCTACACATGGAAGAGCTCGAGCGCATTCCTCATGAGCCTCAAGTGCATTTAATGAGCTCGGCGAACTCTGGAAAAGGGCTCGACGCACCACTTTGTTTCTACCAAAGGCTCGAGCCACTTCAAGAAGGGGGTCGAACGCTTTTGTCCGAGACCCAGAGGCACTGGAGCTACCTGCCTTGCACTTGGCGACACTATGAAATTTCTAACCTTTTTGTTTTTATTGATGCTTTGCTTTTTGCATAACATTATTCCAGTAGTTGTATGAATGGTCGTCGGTCCTTATTTGTCCAATTTTGAAGTTGTGACGTAGACTAGAACGAACTCCTAGGACAACGTAGAATCGAAGTTACTCGAATCTAAGAGAGCAAACACCGAACCTAGGCTGAAGAGGTAAACAAAGAACCGTTTTGTGAGGGACACTATGTTCCCGACTTACACTTCACCTTGATGCTTTCAGCTGCCGAACGTTACGGCAGCTCATTATGAAATTATGTCCAGCACTATTCAGATGTTCCCATATTTTTATGGGTTTAATAACAAAAACCCATATAAGCACCTCGATAAATTCCTAGAAATCTGCACTACCACAACGTTGTAGAATTTTTCCGAGGATGCTTTAAAAATGCGTCTTTTCCCATTCTCCCTCAAGGATAAAGCCAAGTATTGGTTAAATTCTTTGGAACCAAACTCCATTACTTCTTGGGCGCAAATCCAGCAAGCATTCCTTAAGATGTACTTCCCTATGGGGAAAACCAATCAAATTCGAAAAGCCATAACTGGTTTTTCGTAATCTGAGGGAGAACCTTTATTTGAAACATGGAAAAGGATGAAGGACCTTTTGCGAAAGTGTCCACACCATGCTATCCCGAAGTGGTAGCTGGTTCAATGTTTCTATGATGGCTTGACTGAGCCACATAGATAAATAGTTGATGCCTCATGTGGAGGCACTTTCATGATGAAAAGTGAGAACGATGCATAGACCCTCTTTAAAAATCTAGGTGAAAACTCTTTACATCATGCATCATCTAATCGTCAAGCCACTGCTCCAAAAGCTCAAAGGACCGAAGGTCTTTTTGAATTGAGCAATCCTTTAGATGTAACCACCAAGGTGGATGCATTATCAAGGAAATTAGACCAGCTCATGGCAGCTGGTTTTGCTCTAACTACTTCTCACGCATCTACTCCACATGAGCCATGCTCATTTTGCTCAAGCCCAATGCACAATGCAAGAGATTGTTCTACAGTTGGACAATTTTCTGACATGACTAATGAGCAAGTGAATGCGGCTTTCTCCAGACCAGGGAATGATCAATACTCCAATTTTTACAACCCTAGATGGAGAAATAATTCTAACTCCTCGGGAAGAGTCCAAGCTGTAGGAAATTCTGCTCCACAGTCTTATGGAATGCACAATTAGACATATTAGCATTCCAACAATTTTTTATCCAATTACAGACCTCCCCAACAACATTAATACCAGTCAGCTCCACCTCCTCCTAGGAACTCTGCCTTTGAGAATAAAGTGTTGTCTGCTCTAAGCAACCTTGAGGCAAACACTCAATTGCTTAATTCCCATTCTCAATCAATTGCAAAGCTAGAAACCCAAGTTGGGCAGATAGCTAATGCACTTAATCAAAGAAAAGATGGAAAACTTCCGAGTCAACTAGTGGCCAACCAAAAGGGACAATACGCATACACTGATGGTGTGACATGCCGCACCACTCATGAGCAAGCCCAAGTCATCACCACTCTAACGAGCGGGAGGACGATTGACAATAGGTTAGCAAGGAGACTGCGGTTGAAAATGAACTCCCTACAAATGCAAACTCATCAAAAGGCCTAGGAGCAAGCATTAGAGTCCCAGACTCAGTCACCCTCACTCTTGAGACGGCTTATGAGCCTAGAGCCCTATTTCCTAAACGTCTCAGAGAGTCTTCGCAGTTGGATAAACATAGAGAGAAGATCCAAGACATGATGGAGGTCTTCAAACAAGTGAAAATTAATATCCCTCTCCTGGATACTGTCAGACAAATTCCCTCCTATGCAAAATTTCTCAAGCACTTATGCACTCAGAAGCGCAAGATCAAGAGCCATTTCCCTAAGAAAGTCCTTCTCACAGAGCAAGTAAGCTCCATTCTCCAATATAACATTCCCCAAAAATACAAAGACCTTGGTGCTCCCACAATTTCATGTATCATTGGAGCACACAAGATTGAGAAAGCCCTGCTGGACTTAGGAGCAAGTGTCAACTTGCTACCTTACTCTGTGTATTTACAATTGGGCTTAGGAGAATTACAACCCACGTTAATTGCCTTGCAACTCGTTGATCGATCTATCAGGCGACCACGTGGGATTGTGGAGGATGTAATCATAAAGGTGGACAAGTTCTACTTTTCGATAGACTTTTTGGTTCTAGATACAGAACCTATCTCTGATCCCAAAAAATCCATTCCAGTTATCATCGGACGTCCCTTCTTAGCTACGGCTAATGCATGCATTAATTGTCGAACGGGGGTAATGAACATTACATTTGGGAATATAAATGCAAGGCTTAATGTGTTCAAGGCCATTCAGCAACTGCAAGAGGATGATGAGTGCTTCGCTATGGACATCATAGATGAAATTATAGAAGACTCACTTCCTTGCATCTTGGCTGAGGATCTTTTAGAGATTCTTTTGACTCATAGTCGGTGTGATAGTTTGGAGAATTCTGAGTGTAGGATGATTCCTGAGTTCTCTACTCCTCCAGTTCATGACTCTTTCCGGGATGAGCAACTAGGTGAGATGACTCAGAGATTTAAACCCTACAGAGAGGGTGCTGAGCATATTGAGTACCCTGGAGGTGGTACTTGACAGTCTTATTTTGTAAAAAAAAAAAAACAAACTTATATTTTGTTTTTAACTTTGCATTGTTTATCTTTTTTTTTTTTTTTTTTTTTTCAGGGCAGGTTTTCTAACCTTCAAGTTTGGGGGATGCTACACGCCATACCAAGTCCTGCTCAGGTTTTTCCTTTCCTCGGTTTTGTATATCTCTTTACACATTGGGGACAATGTGTGATTTAAGTTTGGGGGTAAGGGAAAATTTTTTTGAAACATTATCATGTTATTCCTGAGAACTGTGTTGAACTTTAATGGTGATTTATATTTCATTAGCAAGTTTAAAATTGTGAACACATAATCATATGGCTAGGAATCTAAAGTCTCATTTCTTATCTTTGACTTATGAGGTATCACTGTTGTTAATTTGATTTGTCACGAACACATTAGCACATAGTTTGTGAGGTATGACATATGGGACCAGTTGTATGTGTTTTTAATATTTTGAAAGGAATTGGGTGACTTGTTGGATGAACAACCTTGGCAAGGTATTTGATAAAAAAAATTAAAAATTAAAAAAATTTAAAAAAAAATTTAAAATTAAACAAAATAATTTATAATATTGATGTGGCTAGTCTTGCTTCGTAGCCTTTTTTGACTGGAGTTACTAAGCCCTTTGGGATTGTTTTACTATCTTAATGCTCTAAAGCCATATGGTTTGGAAGTCATTGCCTCAACCTCGATACATCTCGGTGCCCAATTAGGATGCTTTATTAGGGGAGCTAAGGCATCTGTATAGCGGTACACAAAATGGAGAAGGAATTCCTGTTCGTAGCGTAGTCTAGTTTCATAGCCTTGCCGTGTTGACTCATAGTTATTCTAAGGCTCTAAACGGGTTTTCCACACCTAACGTGCCCTAAAGCCATCTAGTTTTAGAGTCATTGGCCTAACACTCGGAGTACATAGGGTCAATTTAGAAAGCTTAAGGCAAGCTAACATTGGCATAAGCCGCTGTGAAAAGAAAAAGAAAGAAATTTTTTCTTGCTTATGCTCTGGTTGTCTTATCCGATTGGAAATCTTGATAAAGAAATTTGAGGCACTGGAAATCATTCACGCTTAATAAGTAATTGGAAGCCTCATACGTTATGTGTTAGTTCATTCCCCTTTTGAAGGGATTTGGGTGGGGTACACATATAGGGTTTTGAGAGCTGTGTGTGGATTATCCTCTGTTTCTTATGACTCAGTTGGTGAGAAATGTGTAAGTGACTTCTGGAATAGTACTAGGAAATGTTGGAGGATGGGGATGGTTGTTTTATCTTGTTAAGCTTTCGTGCTGCTTCTTGATGTGGGTAGGTACTGTTTGGGTGGGTTGTATATGTGTTTTGATGGTATGAGAATGATCGAATTTTATATTTGTTTTTGTGATACTCATTTCTTTTGAAGAACATGATTTGCACGATGTTTGTGTGGGGTAGGTACAGTTTGTCTGTTAAATAGACTCTCTTCTACGATTGACTTTGCACATCGGTTCCACTAGGAATGCTCGATAGGTATTTTATATAAGGCTGCTTTGTCATTTTTCCGAATATGTGCGAGTGAGAGCCGGTGTTCTTCTCTACGATCTAAAGAGTACAGTAGGATAGAGAGTTAGATTAACTAGGTGTTATTTTGGATGTTAGTGGGTGTATGTTTTGGCAAATTGTCTTATTTCTAGTATGTTTTTTTTGGATGGGTTATATTGTAAGGGGTTACTTATGTCAAGGGTGATAAGTTTTGGGTTTGTATGATTAAACTTGAGTTAGGTGTAGTTTCAGAGCCTCGTTAGGAGATAGGCAATTGCATTTGTTTAAAATCCTCTGGTAGTTATGTGTGGTTTGTTTGTTAGGTGATAAACGTTTTGTATGTTTTATGGTTTAGTGTGTGATATTCTTTAGATGTTAACAGTTGGGAGTGGTCATAGTAGTTGTACATTGAAGGTGGTTTGATATAGTGTGAGTTGTAAGGTTCAATGGGAAATTTGATGCTTTTGATAACACTATCAATACGGGTGGGTGATGAAGATCAAAGACAAAATAAATAAAAAAATTATGGTTTGTTATCCTAATATTGATCTTGCTTTGAGACTCAATATCTACTTATAAGATCTGTAAGTGGCTGAGACGCTTGCGTGGTGTTTCTAGTGAGGCTTTGGGTCAGCGCAGCATGATGATGATATTTATATAAATAGGTCGAGTGGTGGGTCGCATTGTAATGTGTTGGTTCGGAGTTAATAGCGAAGATGTCAGTTAGCTGAGTCATCTGCTCGAGGCGCACTATTGCGGAATCGCATTTAAAATCCGATTTTGAGAATCTGCACTTAATTTGGGGAAAGAAATGTTCCTAGAAGAATTGGGTTAGTGTGAGATAACAGCTCTAGTGAAATCCCTCTAATAGTTATGGTTTTGACTCCTTGATTTATCCCTACAATGAAGGGTATAGTATATGGGGAGAACTCAATCCCTTAAACTGAAGGGATTATTGGATTTGTGGTTATTTATTGAACGAGTCAATGAAGAGATCCAAAGAGTGACGCTTGATCTCCATCCAATAGGTGGGGATCGGGATAGTTCTGAAGTTGTCATCCATAAGACGATTTAGGGTATTACTTGGTTCTGGATAATTATTTTGGTCGTAGTAGTCTTTGTATTTTTGTATATAGAACATCTCAAGGGAATGAATTTCTTCTTTTCGATTACATTCAATAGAATATTTTCCAATCCTACCATGAGAGTGAACTAATCTTATTAGGATGATGTAGCTTCTTGCCACAGAGGTACCAGTGGTTTTTGAGTTCTATTTTCATGTTTGTACTTTGTTGATGTAGACTGAGGTATGTGAAATGGCATGATGGTTCGGCCTTATGTAGTTTTACTAAATATTCTTCTTTGTAAAGTCTGAGTCAGTGACGTGGTCTTTTTATTGATACCATGTTCGTTGGATATAAAACTATTCTTAATCGGTTGTGGCATATAAGAATGTTATATGTTGTTGATATAAGAGAAGGCGACATTTGCCTAGTTTTGTTAGTGGAATTATGTTATGGATGATGAGTGAGTATCTATGCATAGGTAGTGGTACTTGTGTTTGTATGATAAAAGCAAGGATATATGTAGATAGCGCGATGCCTAGGGAACATGATCGAGGTAATCTATTGAGTCTTTGAGATGTAAGTGATGTTGAGAGGTGTGTGGTATGGTAGACGATCAGGTTTCGGATACCGTACCGAGATGGGTACGGGGAGTGACTCATTGTTCTTTGTAATAATGTTAGCTCATTGAGAAGTTTGTATATATCTGCGAGTTAGCCTTAGGGAGAGTGGTGACATGAATCGATATTTCGATCACACTAGTGTTGTAGGTGGCACCGGATCCGTGCCAAGACTAAGATGGGTATATCAGTGGCACCTGGTCTGAGTTAACTAAAGTGATGGTTTTGTTTTGTCGAGTTTGTCGAGATTTTAGTGAGTGGTTTGTATATTCTCCTTTACTTAGTTAGCGGCGTCTATCTATTGGTATGGTCACGCACATAGATTGAGAATAATTTTAGTATATGAATACTAATCTTAGCCATGTAATTGTACGATGTGTTGTGGGTGGATAGTCTTTATTTTAATCTTTCCTACTTTGGCTTTCTTCTTACATTTTTATATTCTTTTATAGTTGAGTTTTATGTCATTTTTATGCTTCTTAAGCTGAATTTTGTCCGAGGAACAAATAGCGAGAATTATCTTTTTTGGTTTCTTAAATAAATTGATATAAACGATTTCGTCAATGATAGAGAGATATATGGTTGACACCCTTCTTAAGTTTATGCCTTCGTATTCTCTATATTTCAGGATTCGTTCTATATGTGGAGTAAGGTAATAAATCAATATTATCTTGATTAAAATACCATTATCAATTTCATGAACACTTCAATAAAAATCGAGAAAGAAAAATATTTTTATAGGACCATATTGGATCGAACCACTGGGTTACATTTCTTTTTATAAATGTCTTCTCCTCAATACTAATAGTGTAAAATACTTATATTTGGTATACGTATTGTCAAATCGGCTACTGAATTACTCTAATATAAAACACTAAAAATAATGGTAAAAGATTATTGTAATTAGTTATGATTAAGATAGACACAGATTATAAGATGTGTTTTTTTTTTTTGAGTGATTTGTGCGTGCGCTTTATGCTGCACGTCCACATTCAATCAAAACCTTATTTTTTTTTGTGACGTTACATCTTTTGTCTCTATTAATCTACTTTAAAATTTCAACTGTATTGATTTGATACTGCTATTCTAGTGAGGGTTTTGTATTTTTTTATAGTTTAGAGTATACAAATAGGGATCCTTCTAGCGTGGATTATATATTATAATACTTCACTCATGATTACATTCACAGTTTATAATCTTCCCTATATGTTTTCTGAATTATTATAGATATATAATATTGTAACTCTTCTCATGTAGAATAAATCCTATTTAGAATCCATGGTGTATACTTCTTGAATAATTATAAATATATAGTATTACATTGTTTGTTGTATTGTTCCCATATATTTAGTATTTCGTGGAACAGCTGTTATTGAGGTTGTTTGAAATCAGTTGGTTAAAATATCTGCTATACGATATTAAACCCATGTTAAAAAACTTTCAGTGTGGTAGAGGCTGTATTGTCGCAATTTCTAACTAATTTCTTTTTGGCGATTGTTGGCGCATTTAGAAATATTCTAAAAATCGGTTCTGGCCAAATACTAATTGAGGAATTTTAAGGTTTTTAATATGGAAGCATTGTTCTGTTACCTTGGGACATATTGTGATACTTTTCGGTGTGAGAGGAAGGTTTTAGTATGTTTCAGGATTTACATCCTTTATGATAATAGTCATAATGTGTGTGGTTTTTGTTTTTGAGTGGATATAGTATATATTGGTTGGTAAGTATTACTAACAAGTATTGACGAGTATTCAAAGATGTTCTTGGTTTGGAGACTTACGCGGTGTTACTATATATCTTATGCATTTATTGAAGGTTTTCGAAATGTCAAAGAGGCCTTTCACCACCTATAAGGAAAAACACTCGATATACTTGTAGATGGATGCCTTGTAAAGAAAGCTTTTAAAGTTGAAAGAAGTGGTTAGTTAGTAATCCAATGCCACACTAACATTATTATAGAATCTATAAATTTCGTGTTATAGTGAGACCTCGAAGAATATAGATGATATACTGCAGACAGATTGATTTTTATTTTTGGTGATATAGTTAATGACATATCACCGCATGGTCGTAGGTTTAATAAATATTGTATACAAGCAATATTGTATACTATACACAACGCATACTTAATACTTAGAGGTTTGGTAGATGTTATTTTTATTGCTCATTATTAGATTTCTAAATAGCACTAATTAGTTTTATTGATGTCCTATAATAGTTAGATAATGATATAATTAGTATGCTGCTAACAAGAAGTTTAAATGTATTTACTTCTTGCACTCAAAAGAGTTAATTTTTTTGTTCTGAACATTGAGATCTAGATCATAAGAGTATATTTATTCGTTTTCTTGTTCTGCAAGTATTGTTCTGGGTAAAGAAGGGTTTTTGTAGGGATGTTATTGATTTTAATTAATCAAGAAGAATGTTTTTATCTCTCTCTACT
>FXXK01003866.1:694-17160 GCA_900184695.1 Betula pendula | reverse complement strand
ATAATACATACTAATAATAAACATTTTTATTTTTATTTTTTTATTTTTTTTAAAAAAAAACAGTACTCCAACCCAATTGGTCCAAGATTCAATTTTTTTTTTTTAAAAAAAAAAAATTATAAAGATTTCATTTAAAAATTAACTTCTTTAAAATAAAATTAAAATAGGGTATTTGGTCTTATTGAAAAATCTGTAAACGTTCATTTTTGTTTTTTTTTGTTGGCCATTAGGGCATGTCAATTGCTTGGTAGGTTTAGGGGAGACATTGTTCACAATTAAAAGTTTGGGGTGACATTGTCATTGAGTGGTAGTTGAGGGGTATGTGGACTTTTTCCAAAAAAAAAAATTGTCAATTGTCAAGTTAGTAATCATTAACTTCTGAGAACCGCCATACGACTTTAAATTCGAGTAGGTAGGCCTCTGCTTTGTCTTTTATGCGAAATTCTTCCAAATTGTAAAGATAAGGAATGAACGCTAATAAAGATTTCTCTTAACTTTAATTTTTTAAATGTAAAAAAAATTGTTAAAAAAACTCTTGTAACAGTTTTCTTATATTTCTTAAATTAAAACATCAAGGAAACAAAAATTATACTCCTTAATCTTATGAACTTTTAGTTCTCTTAATGAATTATTTTAATATAGAAAAAAATTATCTAATCATTCTCTTTCTCTACATTTGCTTTAACCATATTTTTAGTTTTTCTTTTTCTCTCTTCTCACCACTAATTAAATTTAAAAAATATTTAAAAATGGTATAGCGGAAATGATAAAAAAATTTTATGAAATTATTGAATACAAGAACAAAAAATAATTTATTCCTATATAAAAAAATTAAAAAAAAAATGATATTAGTGATATGAGAGCTTAAATATATAAAAATAATAAAATATATAAATAATATAACAAAAAAGAATTCAACATATATACTACCCCTTCATTAAATGTCACTTGGTCGGTCCAGTGTCATTATAGTCAGTGACAGCTATTAATTAGTTAATAAAGAGTAGTGGCTGTACAGGGTAAGGTGATATTATATAAGTATCACTTACCCTAGTGTCCAAATGAGACCACAAATACTAAGACTTTTCATTCACGTACTTGACCGCAGACTAGTGTTCCAATGAGAAAATTCTAATGTTCGGAACTTCCAAGCGGACTAGAAAATTCTAGTAATCGACAACTAACATATTAAGATATAAAAGCTGATTAACCACAAAAACAAAAAAAAGAAGATATAAAAAGCTGATGGCTAGTGCTCTTCTCTCATGCCCCTTTCAGTTACACTCGTTCTGGTGGAATGAATAGTTGGAAGAACTTACTTAAACGTAATCCATGGTCATTTAATTTACCTATCTATTGCTGGAGTTATTGTTAATTAACAAGTTGTTCGCGACTCATAATTGGTGCATATTCTCAAAGCCTTCTTCTGGTCTAGGTCTCACTAAAGCATTCTGATAATTACAGTACATCATGTGCATTTCAAAGTCGGTCCATGTATTGCTATATTAGATAGTTTATGAAGTTTATAGGGGTTAATTGTGAAAGTGACAACAATTTATAAGTAGAATTTTTTTAATGATTAATTATTAGAATCCGGGTATTTGAATTTCTTTATGGTTTAAAATCTCAAACATGATAATTGAAAATGCCAAATCCACATTATGCGAGCTGATTCTTTAAAGTCGGTGCCATGTAAGACAAATATAAAATATACAAAAAATATATAAATAATGGAGAAAAAATTATATTTAGCCCTTTACATTTTCATTCTAATTTGAGTTTAATTTTTAGTTTTTCAATTTTTAAGATAAGGTCTTTAATTTTGTCAGATTTTTAAATAGATATTTCTATCACTTTTACTGTTAAAGTTTACGGTTTGTCCATAATTTGTCATGTGTTGTTATTTAATTAAGCTAGCATTCACTTTCAGCAGCTAATAGCATCTACCAGCCTAAATATAATTTCAAATAGTTGCATCCGTATGAAAATAAATTGTGGTTATGAAGCTACATTGACATGTGCAAGGCCCACTGTACTATAATATATGAGGAGCAAGATCGCTATGGTCCAATTATTATTTAAATGTTGTTTGCAATGAATTTTAAGACGCCAAATAAAATAATAGCGCAGCCATTATTCGTATAGTAATCACGACGCACAGATTGTAATTAGCAGCCATGGGCTCTTTTTCCACCTGGCTCCCTTATTTGAAATAGAAAAAATAAAAAAAAAAAAAAAATTAGCGCATGGTAGCCGGAGTCCAAACCGGTTTAGAGGTCCAGAGTGGAAACGTGAGCCAAAAGAAAGTCCTGATGGCTGGGGGATTACCGCTCACCGCCAGTGTGTATGATAGACGAAATCAAGAATTTTCAACGCAACATAAGCGCTGTTCATAATGACTTCAACTCTCTGCCAAGAGCCATTTTTAAGCTATAAAAGTCATTAGACAATGTCAACTATCAATCGAATCAATTATAATACTTCCTAAAAAGAGAAGAAATCGAAAATACATTGGAGATGTGATGGATACAAACAGTAGTAAGTTACATCTAAGAAAAAGTTACAAGTAAATTTAATAATGTTAGTCAATTATTTGACTATTATCCTGTTGAAACGCCATGTGGCTTATTTTAATAAAGAAGAAACTAAAAGGTAAAATTTGTCGTAAATATTTTAGCCAGTATCCACAATAGCGCGGAGTTTCTGGTGCAATGTTCAATGCAGCTTAATGACAACAAGTTGGAGTAAATCTGGTTGTCGAAGAATGAAATGGTCAAACAGTTCAAGCTGAATCAATCATCCGATTAATGTGCTACCATATTTGGAAGATGGAAAAAGATTTTACTTTCAAGCTATGCTTTTCTTATTATACCATTTAATGCGCCTATCTTGCTTAGTGGTCAGGTGGAGATCCTGTCCCTATACCTTTGTGGACCAGATCCAAAATTACCCACTCAACACCCATTGAAACAATCTAAAAAGCTCCTTCCTTGACTCATTGCCTCCCAAATCTGGGTAACAGGTTTTCTACAAACTACTACTGGGGAGGACCCCAAAACTCTACGGTTCAAGCACATTGTAGAGGGGAAGTCAACTCGACAGTTGCCGGAATTGGCATAGAGGGCACTGCAGCCAGGAAATCTGAAGCAGTGCAAAAGTGAAGATGCAATGATTTGGTTTGAACTTTGCCAAGTTCGCTACTCCTGGCAGAGTTTCTCTTCCATGATGGCTTATGCTGGAAGGTATCAACCAGATTTTGGAGAGATTAACAAATCCCAGTTCTTTTGATCAAGTAATTAACGTAACCTTAATAAATAACATCTCAGGGAGGCGCGTGATGACCTTATGAAAGCGCATGTTTGCACTGGGGAATTAAATTTTCGAAGAAGAGAAATTTATGGTCTTTGTACAATGTCAAGGAACATCTCTGAAAGTTCCTGCGGATAGTTGTCTGGGCAGCCCTTGGGAGATCCTCACGGCATGCTGCGATTCACGCGAAGGTGGAATTATCGGTTTAGTAGATTTTGTATATGAGGTTAAGCTACACCAATTCTGAACAACGCCTCAAAGTGTGTTCTTAACCTACCCAATTCCCAGAGTAAGAATTTGTTGATTGATAAATTTCTTTCAATGCATGTATGAATTCCTGTATTTCCAAAAATAGTGGGTGTTGGTTGAATCGAAATGTGAAGGTGGTTCCTTCTTAGTCGAAAAGCGGGTAAATGGAAGACTTGGATGGTTGTGGGTGGTTACGTGTATCCCAATATGGTTCTAGCACTTTCTTGTTGGGTGTTGCTGTTTATCATGTGGAGGAAGAAGAGGATCCAAAGAGGTGAATTTTATCTAAATGGCTAAGACGTGCCTAACCATGCGATACATATTATTATTATTTTTTTTTTGAAGATTCAACACCGAGGCTGTCTTGTTAAGTTTTATTGTGCTGATGATGAAGAAAAGTGATAGCGGCACTAATTCATGAGCTGACAAAACCCGACTGGCAGTTTTGCAATTACACAGGACGGTAATTGGTGAGTGCCTGAAGAATTGGTCCCTTCGTGGGATCTATCGACTATAGTGAGCTACAGAACCACTTTTCCTGATCAAATAAGCTCGGACCAAGGTGGTTTGGTGCTGTCCTACAAGGGTAACGTCAAACTTTTCTATTCTTGTGCGGCCTATTATTTAGAGTTTTGACAATTTTTGCTATTTAAACCTAGTTAGAAAATTATGGGTTTAAGTTGAGGATTGGATTTGGAACCGTTTAATTAATGGGTCGGATTAAGATCTAAACCTTAGTATATTGTGTTGAACTATACATCAAACCACGACATAAACCTGTCATACGAACACGAATTGAAACCCTGAAACTAATTAGGTTGCCTCTTATGTGAATGATTTAGCCTAACTGGATATTCAATCGTCAGGGTGTGCTACCGAGATGGTAAGGAAGTAGCGTCATAAAAAGGCTGTCAAGAAGTCATTGGCAAGGCTTAGAGGAAACCCCCCCTGTTTAAAACGAGGTCTACTTAGTTGAACTTCAACACAAAACCTTGTGAAGCTCTTGGGAGTGTGGCATATAGAGGAGAAGCAAAAGTGCTTGTTACGAATTCATGCCCAAGCATGAAGCCTTGACCTCTTTCCATCTTTGGTATGTTTTTCTTCGCCCTTCTCTTTAGTAGTTTCTTATGCTAGTTTTTTGGAATAAGGGTGATTTAGCATCTTTAACAAAAAAAGTTTTGAATTCAAACTTGTTACAGATCAGAAAAACGCACTCAGCTTAACTGGAAGGACAACTGCTATAACACTCAATTGTGGTATTGCCTAGAGCGTCTTACCTTCCACGAGGACTCCCCGGTCTTTAAAATAATCACCGGGATCTTAAGCCTAGAATGGTTGTTGTTTGGACCATCGAAATGAGTTGCCAAAATATCAATTTGGCATGGCAAGGATCTTGGCGAAAAACCAATACTCAGATAACACTCAGAGTTTGTCGGAACATAGCTGAGTCTGCTTCTTTTCTTTCTTGTACATGCTATATATTGTGTTTTCCAAGTTTTTTTTTTTTTTAATTCAAAGTTCAGCAAAAAAAAAAAAACATAGTACGCAATAATATCTCAAAACAGTGGGTACATGGCTCCTGAATATGCCAATGGAGGGACTATTTTCCATAAAATCTGATGTCCCTTTTAGCTTTGGCCGGTGATATTACTTGAGATTATTACGGGAAGAAAATAGCGGCTTCTGAACCCTACGGGCATGCCCAGACACACCCTTGGCATATGTAGTTCTTTTTGTCTGCTAGCATTCAACTAAATATGATAGATTGAAAATGTTTTTTTTTTTAACTTTTGTTTTGGGGTGATAGTTACAGTGTTCCCATTTGAATCTTTGTTTAGAAAATTAATTAAAGAGTTAATGCTAGAAAATACATTTTTTATCTTACAACTATGCAATATGTTGATGTGGCATCCAACCAACCAATTGGATCTGTCCTTGGTTAAAAAAAAAATCCATGAAGTTTGCTTAAACGAGCACATCAACATTGTGGATATGAGTTGTGGAATAATGTGGTTCTTAACTTTTGTCTTATATTAAATAATTAAATGTTATACATGATACTAATACATATAGCATTATTGGGAATATAAGCATTTAATTGAATCCATAATAGAAGGTCATGGAGTTTTGAATTATGATCTATATATAGAACACATATGAGTTGAAATATTTACGTGGTTGATTGCCACACTTTAAGGAATTTGAAAACCCTAACACGTGAGGAAAAAATTAGAATATATTAATTAAGAGGATTAAATACCTCTCTACAATTAATAAAAAAGTATTGGAAAGAAGTACTGTGGATTAATACAAATCTTTACATTATACAACTCACACACCCTATGCCTTTGTCATAAGGGAGGAGGTTCATGCAAAGAATACATACCTATAAGATTGTATTGACAGGCATGGAGGCATGGAATGGGAAAGAATTATAATAGACCCTTTGTTGAGGTGTCGTGCCCAACTACAGAAGTTATAAAAAGCTGCATATCGGCCTTTTGAAGATAGAAATAGACAAGAGGATCCAGCCGGATAGACCCACAAATCCTCATCTCCAGTTCGTTGGGAAATGATTCCAGTAATCCTCTTCCTCAGACACAAAAAGAAACAACCTGTATTTGTTGGGCATCGAGTCATCCAGAACCCGAAATGTTAAAATTTCCACAAACAAAATCCTTTTTGTAAATGAGCCTAAATAACAAATAACAGAGTCTTTCCACCTCGATGCTACTCCACAAGGAATTGCCCTACTTAATAGAGAAGACAAATAAATATCATTTAGAAGGAGAGAGAACAATCGGTTAAGAAGAATAGAATCGAAAATAAGCATTTTCCCGCCTATACAGACAAATCACAAAAGTCCGGTAAGTACAGAATTGTACCGACTTTACCGCATAAAGGGGCATGTTTTTCCCGTAGAACATTACCGACTTTGACGGTCATACAGAGAATATAGATATAAAAATCAGGTCAAATTTCGGTTCGCTTGGTGGAACACATAAAGAACAAAAAAATATATATATAGAGACAAAATTTTTTAGGTTTATGGCCTTGAGCCTATGCGTTTTTTGGGTCGAAAATAGGAATTTTCTAATATGACCATTTTCCAAAAATTTAGATTTTTCAAATATAATACCCAATAATATTAGGTATATAATATATACAAACAAACATAATATATGGCATAGTCACACATGATAACATAGTTATGTACAATACTATAATTAATAATATAGTATAGTTAATTAGTTATATGAATAACATACTTATTTATTTACCACATTATATAATCTATAGCCTCTATTTCTAATTTAAATAACATATTGTACCTATAGACAAAAGGTTTATATATTACTTATATTCTTATATAGTTACATATTATTTATTATATTATATATTAATATCAGTATTAGTTAATACTTTAACTTTAGTTAGTATAGTTATTAAAAATTTAATATGTTAGATTTATTGTTACTATTATATGGTATAATAAGTAGTAAAATATGTTTACAACTTATTATTATATGTATTATTTTTAGTTGATCTAATAACTATATGTTACACTTTTTATGTTATTAAGTTAATAGTTATATGTTAATATGTTTATAAGTTACTAATTATAAATATGTTTAGACTACATGTTACTAGTTTATACAGATTTTAATTTAAAAATTAACTATTCTCAAATTATTAATATAATAAAAAATATTAGTGGTAGAAGACTGAAGGAAAAGCAGCGAGGCCGGAAAAAAATGAAATAAAAAGTAAAAGGAAAATGCCACAGCCCACGTGGTGTGCTGTGGCTTTTGAAGAGGGAGAAGATATTTCCTCTCCCCTCTCCTTAGTTTCCTCTTGCACGAGAATCCACAAACACCATATGTGGTTCGTCAAAAAATGAAAAGAGGAAAAACAAAAGGAAGAAAACGCAGAGAAGAGAGGGAGAGAAAGAAAAGGCAGAGAAGAGAGGAAGAAAACGCAGAGAAGAGAGGAAGAAAACGTTGCCTATTAGACATCAAAACGACGTCGTTTTGATGTCTCGGTGAATGTCGGAGAATCTCGGTCGATAGGCGGTCGATACACGGCCAGTTCCGCCTACCGACCGAGATTTTGTCGGAATAGAAATTTCTGTTCCGCCTGCCGGCCGCCGGTTGGCGGCAGGCGGGCGGAGACGGTCGGTACACGGCCGGTTGACGGCCGGTACGCGGTGGGCGGAATTTTGAACAGCCCTAATATCATTGGTAATAAACTGAAATTGTATCATAATTAATTCTGTAACATAGGAATATGTGATACATGTAGGCAAGGAAGGTGCAAAAGTTTGCAGGTACATGAAGTAGAATTTAACATCAGATTTTATATATTAAAAAAAAATGGTAGTTGTAAGTGAAAGTTCATATTCTCCAATAAAAAAATCAATAGAAATTACAGCAAAATGCCAATTAGTTTTTTTTTTTTTTTTTTTTTTTAAATGTAACGACTTAAGAAAGCGCTAGTCACATTAACTTGTGTTACCACTTTGAAAGAACAATAGTCAAGTTACAATTTGAACATCTTAAAATCACTTATAAAGCACAATCACATTTAGTAAAAAATTAATATGAGGATTAAGACTAATGAATACATTTATAATACATCCACCAAATAGTAAATGGCTTTGAAGCTTGATATGGAAAAAGCTTTCGACTCCTTGGAATGGAATTTTTTGCTTAAGATTCTGTCTTTGTTGCGTTTCAATTCCAGTTGGATTCAATGGATTGGACAATGCATCACAACTTCCTCATTCTCCATTCTTCTTGATGGGGTCCCCTTTGGAAAATTTTCTCCCTCTCGAGGTATTAGACAAGGAGACCCTTTGTCTCATTTTCTCTTCATACTTGGGTCCGAGATTCTGTCCAGATTGCTTTTGAGAGAAGAAAGGTTGGGTTCCTTGCATGGTATTCGGATTTCTAGGCTGAGTCCGTCTATTTCTCATCTCCTTTTTGCGGATGATGTCTTGATCTTTGCTAGAGCTAAAGTTGGTGAAGCTTCGGTGATTCTAAAATGCCTTGACTCTTATGCTTCTTGGTCTGGGCAGCGTATTAACCATTCGAAGTCTGCGGTGTTCTTTAGCAGAAACTGTCGCCTCCCGGTGAGGACTGCTATCAACAATATACTGCATTTGGCTCCGATTCCTCCCAGGGCCAAATATCTCGGAATCCCTCTCTTCTTGAATAGGAAGAAGAAAGACTCTTTTTCAGACTTAAAAGAGAGGATCTTTGCGAAGATAGCTGGTTGGAAAGCTCGTCTCCTCTCCCAAGCTGCTAGAACTACTTTGATAAAGTCTGTTGCCAACGCCATCCCATCTTATGTTATGTCCATTTTTCTTTTGCCCAAGAATTTTTGCTCAGAGATTAATGCTGGCCTGAGGAACTTTTGGTGGGGTTTTCCCCAAGAAAAGAAGAAGAATCTTTCGTTTTTATCTTGGTCTAATATCTGCCAACCCAAAGCTCTTGGAGGGCTAGGCATTCGATCCATGAACTCTATGAACAGCTCCCTTCTAGCTCGGCTGGGTTGGAAGTTATTCATTAATGCTCCTTCTCTTTGGGTAGATGTGTTGAGAGGTAAATACCTGAGGAATGGGGTCGTCTTTTTGGAATGCTTCCTCTACCCCCTTGGCGTCTTAGCTGTGGAAAGGCCTCTTGAAAACTCAGAGCTGTCATTTCCTTTTCTATAATAGTCTGTTTTCCAACGCCATTCGCCGTTCTTCTTCCTCTATCTTCTTGGTGCTTTTTATGTCCTTTTCTCTCTCCTTTTTCCTCTGTTTTGCTCCCCTATTTATATTCTTCTTTTCTCGATTTTTCTCAGGAGTTATATGCTGCCTGAGGAACTTTTTGGTGAGCGGGTTTTCCCAGAGAAAGAAAGAAGCAAAATTCTTTCGTGTTTTGTTGGTATTTCATCTCGTGTTTTGCAAGATGACCTAAAAAAGATAGTGCAAGGGGAGAACGACCAAATATGCTCTCCCCTCCTTTTATGAGCACGGTGCTCATGTGGTTTATCCTCTTGATCTCATTTGCTTTTTTAATTTCACTTTCTTTTTATATCGATACCGCGTGCCTCTCTCCGGTTAGCCTCTGCTTCTTCAGTTGGCCTTGGGTTTAACGATCTAAATTATTCTATTTATATGTCTCCTTCTTCTTTGGAGTTAGATTAGTGTTTGAAGAGATGTGTATATTTTGATTCTAAATTTAAAATCTGCAGTGTATATATATTGGAACTTCAGTAACACTGTGGAAGTCCTTCTATTACATGATAATTGCATTCCAGTCTCAACCCCCTTGGGCTACGTCTTAGCTGTGGAAAGCCTCCATTCGAAATAAACTACTAGAAGCTGGTTCACTACAGCACATAGGGTTCTAATACTCTGTATTATCCACATATCAGTCCTAGACGTTAATCAATGTTTAATGAGTGTTTAGGTATAGATCAACTAAATGCTCCTATTTGGATTCACTCCACTTTGGGAATGCCTATAATCAAAAGGTTCAACTACATATATATATTATTATAAATATACATACTAACTAGTACATAATAATACCCAAACATATTAAATATATATATAACTAGATATACTATTAAGTATTACTAAATAACTAGTATTTCATAACAAATAATATAATATATAAAATATATGATAAACTAATATACAATATCAACAAATATATCAGATAATAAACACAATAATCAAATTTATAGATATAATAAGAGATAATATAGATATATTTTCTATAAATTAGAAATAGCCATTGTCAATAATATAATAATGTGAGAATAAATAATAAGGTTATAGTATATTAAACATATAATAAAAATATATAATATATATTACTAATTAAGTATTGCCTAAATAATATAGTTAATCATGTTGCTTGATATGCCATACTATTAATGTTATATAATAGAAAAAATATATAAAATAATAATACTAATATATATATCTGAGGCATATTATATTTGAAAAATAATATAATATATTATATAAGAAAAAAATAGAGATTATTAGACAATCCTATTTTCGACCCAAAAAGCATAGAGAACATAAGCAAAGCAAACATAACCTAAAAAATATGAGCCCAAACAGTGCCAATGGATACAACCCCAGCCGAACCAGAATTTGACCTTGATTTAACGCCCGAAAGTTCCGACGACATGCCACTCTAAAACCGCTCAATATGGACTCTAGCCTTCCTGATTTTCTGTTTGCGGACCTTCTTACTGGATTCCTTCGGGTCGAATAGTGCCCTTGTAAGGCGTACAATCTCCCTCATTTTGGAGAGACCTTGTATTGAACTCTCACCCGATCATCTGCCTTCGAGCATGGTAAAGTTCTGGAGCATTCACCAATTTCACGTCCTTAGAATTTGCTCTTTTACCGACTGCTGTATTTCGCGATAGAGTGAGAATAACTGTTTTGGGTTCTCGCGCTCCGCTCGTACTGCATTCCTGGCCTTTCTTTCATCTGCATCCCCCTTAAAAATGATAATATAACACTAACAGTAGGTGGCATGAGCATCTTGTGCATTAACTTGTCATCCGATGGGTGAAAGACTCCGAAACTAGTAGCTCAATTTTGGTCAAGAGAGCGAGCGACTCTCTCTTCGTGGTGAATTTCTCCAACCTCGGTACTGAATGACTGCGAGCTACAACATGACGATACAGGTTGTTTCTCTCGTTTGGAGGAGATATTGAACGCCAATTCCTGAGGTTGAATACAGTCATTTCCTTCTATAGGCGAAAACTGGACATGAGCGTTTGGAGTTTCTACGCTGTGTCCTCCTCTCTCAGCGCAAGACAAAGCCCGACAGCTATGCATTGACTCTGTTCTTTTGTATATAAACTTCGCATGTATGTTCGGGCATAACCACACACCAGTCTCAGCAATAAGAGTGGCTCTCTCATATATCGCTCTAATTACCTTTTGTCCTTCATTCCATAAGGCCTCCGGTGCCATGGTGACACATCTTTTGGTCCTCAACAC
Source organism: Betula pendula (assembly GCA_900184695.1). Classification (NCBI taxonomy): domain Eukaryota; kingdom Viridiplantae; phylum Streptophyta; class Magnoliopsida; order Fagales; family Betulaceae; genus Betula; species Betula pendula. Next base: position 5,582 of record FXXK01003866.1, on the reverse strand, counting down.
ATATTTAATTGTCTAATGTTAGTATGTTGTGCATTCTCGCCCCATGCCTTATGATCAAAGGGGTGTGTGGTTTGCCAAATGTAGATTTGTGTTTTAATCAACATGCTGAACTCTTTTCCAGGTCATTCTCTCTTTGGTTGTATAGTACGAAAACACTAAGTGTTGAATCTTAAATCTTTTTTCAATTCTAATTTTTAGCTTCCCTCACGTTGTTTCGATTTGTGAGGTCAATTTCCCTTATGTACAGTAGGGCATGGCTCATAATCTACACGTTACATATTCTTCCCCCTCTATATGCATGTCGTGCATTGCCATATATTCTTATATGAGTACAGTCTCTCTCGGAACTATGAACCTTCTCAAGGCTACTTATTGTGTACCTGCTCTCTACTCTATACTGGACTCTATATCTTCATCCCCGCCAGGAAACAGACATTCGCGTGTTACAGTTCACGAATGAAATGATTCATAAGGTTCAGTTATGTATCCAGCTAATTAAGGCACACAAAGTTAGAAACAAGCATATTTTATTACCTCTACGCTTCAATTATATACACATTATGGGTGATTGCTCCGTTCATAGAATCTTATGTGATGTCTCTCTATTTTTTTTTAACGAAGACAATCCAATGTTGGTTGTTTGGAATTGGCCTCAGTAAAACAAGCAGTCCTCTGCATATCGTTCGTTAGATCTTTTAATGTGTATGTCCCGGTAAGCTACAGGTATCTTTTTTATATAAGTGTGGTTCCTTAACATGCGATCAATGGAAACATGTATTTATCATGGCAAAAGGGTAGTGAGGAAAAAACAAATCATTATCAACTTAATCATCTTAGCGGCTCTGCTGTGATTCTCTCGTCAGACCTAGAAAGATCAAACATAATATGAAGGAGTGTTTGGCAATGCCTCCGTGAGTAGAAGCCCGCTATTTTTACTTCCCGTAATAATCTCAAAGTAATATGTGTTTATTGATGTGTTAACCAATAGTCCCTCCCATTTTAGGGCAAATATTCACACCTCTCCCGTACTCCCTGCATAGCGTTTGCTTCGATGCCGATTCAATAATGCTCTTTTTGTGCGAGCATGTTATTTGGCTGCCATATATTGCGCTGCTTATTTATGTCTCTTTTCTCTTTGTGCTGCCTATGCTTGATTAAAATAAAAAAACAAATAAAATTCCCTCGGGAAAAAAATGGATATATAGCATGTACTAGGGTAACAAAGAAAGAAAGCTGATCTCACTATGTTACTCGTTAGTGATAGGGATAGCTGTTATTTGGGGTTTACGCTGTAGCAGTTTTGTTATTATTCCGCCACACGCATCTTCTCTGCCATGCCTATATACTCTGATCCTTGGTAATTTGGCAATCTGGTCTTCATGTCATAGTTCAAAATCTTTTGCTTAGCTGCTTCTAGATCCCGGTGAATGTTTTAGAACGGGAGTCCTCAGTAGGAAGGTATATATGTAGAGCTAGTCCTCTAGCAGCTTTTACCCACACCCATTGTAGTTACTCTGCGCCAAGTGCTCTGGAGAGTGTTTCGAGTAGACGTAGACGTTTATATGTCGTGCCCACTCGAATATTTGTTAACTATATGTAGTGAATCTAAGTGAGGGGTGTTGTCAGTGCTCATACACCTTTATGTCCTTATGGACTAAAAGCATCGTATAAAACGCAAGCCATCGGACTTACATAGATATGATCGTCGCGAGCGGAATCAAAATCCGAGAAAAGGAACTTTCGCACATAGTAGTTTTTGTTGCCTTTCCATAGGTCTCATAATGAAATTAGGGCAATGAATTAGTATCACAAATCGCAAACCATTTTTTACATTACTCGTATTGCCATAACTTTTGGCACACACATATAAGAGCTTTTCATCTCAAAGGGTTTTTATGTTTGTTGAAAGATTTAATGCATGGAGCCTAGTCTTCACTCCGACGATTGGTCTCTCTCTAAGTTTCCTCTACAGCTCATATAGCCTATAGACATTCTATCCCTTTGCACAGCCTTATTTAGACTAGACTACTTCCTGCCTCATCCTCCGGTAGCCACATACTTTGAGATGAACCTATCCAGGATTAAGAGCTTAAAAAGATTTCAGCTTACGTATTGAGGCGTAAAATTAAATTATTCTAGGGGTCAATCCTTCAAGTATCGTGTGGTTTGATATGACAACTGGTAGCTTACGAGTCCCTGTATGATGATTAAGGCTAATCTGCGAATATTTCACTATCCCAAATATCAATCAAAACGGAATATTGCTTGATTTCCAATTTTTTGGTCCCAAAAGTTTCAGATCTGTTGGTGTTTGGGTTACTATAATGACTTTAAGTCGCCTTTCAGGATTGAATTTTGTCTACAGAAGAGAGAAAGCGATTAGAATGATTTACTAGTGCTCACCAGTCAAGCTTATCTGATGACTAAGTTAGCTAGGAAAGAGTTGTCTGTTAGGCTAATGGTAAAAGCCTAAAAAGAGAGGAAGAATATGATAAATGTCAAAGATAATACCTCAAGTAAATTATATATATGACGTCGTTGGCCTTTCAGCATATTCTATGAGGTGATTTGGTCTTAAGCCCCTCATGTGGACCGAAAGTTCTGGGTTCATCAAGTCCTGGGATCCTTAGGAGAGCTGGTAGCTCTAGGCTCACTGGATCTTGAGCTCTATAGGTGAGTTGGGGCTATAATCCATTCGGGCCCTATTTATAATGTGGGTTTTAAGCCATTCCTAGCCCTACAGGATTAATCGTCAGTTGCAAACAAACTAACCCAAGTCATGTTATACTTAGCTGGTTTTTTTTTTTTTCTAATTTACTTAGCTGGGTTAGTTACAACGATTACAACATTAACGTGGCGTTGGAGCAAAAACTTGCAAGTGTAATTGCAGTTACAAAACAGAATATGACGCCTCCAGCAGCCCATATATACAAAGAAATAGTTTCATCTTATTGTGATTGTATTTATGTGCGCTTCATGCATTTAGTATTGGCTAATTTAGCTTGTGTTTTGAAATGTTACAAAAACACTAAATTGACATTATTTCAAAGCAATTAAAGTCAATTCATTTGTATTTTTTTTTCAGAGAATTTAATTTCATTCAATTGTATTTTGTAGTTTTTTTTTTTGTTTTCAATTTACTTGTATTGCCCAAAGTTCATAAATAAATGTATTTTTTTCATATTAAAATTCAATTTATAAATACTTGTATTGTCTGATATTTACAAATATATTGTAATTCTACTTATAAATAATAGCCTGGCTGGAGTTGTGACGGCCACGCCATATTACTTCGTGTTTTCTCCCATTTTCCTCTTTCCATGTTCTAATTTTTTCTGCCACTCCCCCTTTCCTTACAATCCCCTCTCCCTGCAATACTCTAACGTCTCCTCTTTGATTGCCAGAGTGGAATTTTCTTTTCTTGATTTGATTTGAAAAAGGGTTGGAAACTGGTCTCCCTCTCTAGATTGCAGAGTGAATTTTTTCTTGGATTTGGCATTTGAAGTCTAATAAGGTTGGAAATTGTATTAATGGTCGAACAAATGACAGTCTGACAACTATGGCTCTCAACCTTATTGTACCAATCCAACCTTCTGAAACCTTTTGATAATTGACTAAAATTTTAATCCAGCTTTAAACTTTCTTTGCCTGCTCTATACATCCAGAGCTACCTAATAAATACAGTGAATAAGTCAATGTACTCTTGTGGCCATTTTGCTAGTATTGGGGCCAACTGTGCGTCTGCTGATGGTTATATGTAAAACTGCTCCTTTTACAAAGTTGAATCTTAGAACACGCGGTGAATTGATTTTTGCCTAAGAACTGTTTCGAAGAAATAACCTATTTGATGAATTTAAAAGACTCCAGAATGGATTTTTTTGGCATAGCATTGTTATGCAGAAAACAGAAATCCTTCAGCTACCATATGAGAATTTGCCATTATCATGTATACAAGCCTCAGAAAGTAAAACATGATTCATTCCCATATTGTTCAGAAGATTTTCGGCCGTTATGTTATTTTTCCTCGCCTCCTCTGCGAATATCCTATGCCGACCAGTTTAAAATTGCTCAGACATATATGCAGCGTATATTACTTATTTCGAAAAATCTCGGATTCTTTTTTTCTTATATCTCGAATGCTTCTTGTTCAAATTCATATATACTCAAAGGAAATGACCAGATATAGTTTAGCTTTCATGGCTCGCTTGTTCATATGAAACATGCAATCAAATACGTAACAACCGCGTAACAAGACATATGAACAATTGCAACAAACAGAAGCAGTTGTATGGAGAGTTCTGTCAGTTGCGATTCTCCACAAAAAATTTCTTTGGCCAATGAAGTCACGGAACGTTCTTGGCCCTAGACTAAATGCAGACATTTGGCCAGAACAAGTTCAAAATCTGTTGTGAAGGAGGACTTTGATTAATCTTTCTAAGGAGGAGTTCATTCTTCAGCTGTACAGTATGCTACTGGGGAAGTACCCTTACAAGATAAGACAATATATGTCTAGTGCAGTGACCAGGAGACTATCGCTATTGTGTGTAATCATGCCTTCAGGGGCCATAACAGAGTGTTAACTTGCTGTATTCTGTTGGTGGCAAGTTCTATGTATTGCATTCTTGAGGTATGGAGCTTATGATGAATTTTATTGACTCCCGTTCACTTAATGGGCAAGAGGAGTAAGTTTAGTCACAACAACAAATTCTTTATAATAGTATGTATGGGTAATCAATAACGAACCGCGAATGATTGCTTTAAATTCGACAGTGGAGGCTGAAACATGCAATGATGGTGAATCCTTGCAGTTGTATACAGCCATGTGCGATAGTCTTCTGGGTTCCTGTGATATTGTTGCCTCCTTATGTGGAGGAATCTCTCCATCGTT
>FXXK01003856.1:1770-15896 GCA_900184695.1 Betula pendula | reverse complement strand
GTATGCTTCTTCCTATGCCAGAAAGCAGTAGGAAGGTTGGAACAGACTTCATTCTGAATCCTTTCTTCAAAGAGTTTGATTCTTTGTTGAAGGATTGGCTGATTTAATTGATCTTTAATTCTGTTAGCTTGGATTTCTTCCTGCAGAAAGACAACATGCTGTTGTTTAGAAGTAATCAAGTTAATAGTTTTGGAGATCGAATTGCTTTGAAAAGCTTTCAAATGGGCAGAATCAATTTTATTTAAAAACTTAAATGTAATTGATTCTCCAAGAGGATGGGTAGTTACACCCTCATCATCTGTTGTAAAAGGATACAACAAAGCAATGAAGGGTTTCCATATGTGAAGTTATCATATTCTATGATATTATCTTCATTAACTAAAACCTGTTTGATTTTGTGGGCAAAGAGACTAGGTAGACCGTTAATGAACTTTTCTTTCCAAAACGGTGCAGAGCTATCCTCTCTAACCATAACCTTAGAAATGAATACATCTTTGTACCATCTAAAGTCACTCATAGTTGGACATCTAAGATTACTGAGCTGGTCATGAATCCTAGATCTGAGTTCACTTGGTGTTCCTATGAAATGTTCTATGATAGTAAACACCAAAGTGTTGATGGTATCAGAATAAGCCATTCCGACATCTTCATTGAAGAGTGGAAGACCTTCAGGATCTTTTTTGATCGAATGTCTGATAGCATCTTTTTGTGTTTGAGACAGATGTCTCTCCCACCATTGTAAGAGAGTTCCTGTAAATCCTGTGATTAGAAGATCAAGAACCTCAATTTGATTTAACATGTGGTTATTATAGTAGCTGTTTGCTACCATAGACATGTGAGTAAGTTTGTTAAGAATTTCTTGTTCAGATAAACCGTCTATATTCCATTCATAGAATTTATCTGGAGAAACAGCAAATTGAGAAGAAAGATGTCTTTCTTCATATTGAACATCCGGAGGGGTTGGCCTAGGATACCAATTTTTCGTGAGAGTTGTAGGTTGGATTCGAGAAGGTTTGTGAATCCTACGTAACTCTAAGTTGGAAAAGGCTTTTTCAATTTTGTCAATTTCTGTGTCAGTAATCAGATTCCGGATGTTGGCTCTGCACTGAGGAAATGGAAAAGAGACAACTTTGAATAGTTTTTGAAGACTCGGCAAGATCCTTGAGCAATTTCTTTGGAGGGCTTCTTGGCTTTGGCTGAGGACTTGGATTGAGAAGAATCTGACTTTGCTTTAGAGGAGGAAGCAGAGTTCTCTTTTTTGGAGGCCTGGAGGGCCTTGCAATCCCTGGTTGGACAAGGGATATTTGGGACAACTGTTTCTCAGAAAAATCTGAGTAGAGCTGTTCTTGAATGCTGGCGAAATTATATTTATCCCACCACTTAACTGATATTGTCTGCAATGCAATGTCAGCATTTATGTACTGCCATTTCAGAATCCATGGAACACCATAGAAAGCGGAAGAAATGGAGCGAACTTGGAACAGAGACTGACGTCCTGAAACTGGTATACAGTTGAGAAATATGTAACTGCATCTTTAACAGCAACTGGGAAAATGTTATGGCAGGGCCATGGACCTGCCACCATCTGAGAAGCCATGTTGGAAATGGACTTCTTGAAATCCCTGTCAAACTGCACAAACCAACTGTGAGCAAAATTGTCAAATTGGTAAAGAAAGATCTTATACCAGGCATCGACATAGTCATGATATGAATAGGGAATAGCATGACCTCTGAGAGGTTTAGTTTGGTGAGGAGGCAACTCCCACATTTCTTGAGAAATAAACCTTATCACATAAAGATGATGGTAAAGTAAATCCTTTTTTGTATTTTTATCTTGCCAGATAGGCATGATTTTAGCGGATTTGGAGAATTCAAGGATATCGAAATAATACCTTAAAGTTTTTAAAGGATGAACAGCGGGGAAATGCTGCCCAGGGGGAAAATAAGACCTAGCTACAAGAGCAGGGGATTGGATATCAGCGAAATCTGGTTCAATCATGAACAGATTCTTCTCAATCCAAGTCCTCAGCCAAAGCCAAGAAGCCCTCCAGACAGGACATCCTAGCCATGGCCCAGGCACTTCTCCAGCAAGCCACAAATAGTGGTAACAGTGATGACGATGACGATGCCTCTTCAGCAGAGTCCTCTGTCCATTTAGACCAGCTCAAGGATTCCTATCAAGATGCACAGGATCCCTACGCCAGTCTTCCAGATGAAGACTTCAAGTCTACCAAAAGCCGCTCCAAAAGCCGTCGGTAGAAGAAGCCAAATGATAGTACTGTCCCCCAGACAACATACTATTCATCAACAGTTAAAGTAAAAGATACCCGACAAGTTACCATTACTTTCGGTGCCTTTTACTCAAAGTAAAAGCTAAAAGAATCCCCTTTCGGCTCCTCATTTCAAACAGCACTCAAGTGCCTGTCAGGAATCTCAGGATCTCCTCCACCTTGCCTCCTCTCCTCGGATGGCTATATATTCACCTCTCTTCGAAGTAGAAGACAGAGCTTATCCAACAGCCAATCTTCTTCTAAGATAGAACTCTCATACCTCCAGATATTGTAAACACTTGTATTTCAATTTCTGCTATTATCTTCAGATGTATTCAGCCTTGTGCTATACTTCTGTAAGTTTATCATTTCAAAGTATCTTATTACATATCTTATTTTGAATGCATTTCATTTACCAGTTTAAATTATATTCTGATTTAAATTGTGAAGTTTGGATGTTAGTTACACTAACCATCTCCCCCAATCATCTCATTAACATTAGAACCACATATCGTGTGTTCTCCAGATAATCTCTGCTTCCGCCCCCCCTTTTTGGTATCAAAGCTTTTTATACGTAATGCCTTGGTATCAAACCAATTTTTTGAAGCTTCCACTTCAAAAATTCAGGAAATAAGTATGAGTGAAATCTTTAAAAAATTTAATAAGTCCAAAAAGCCGATCACCATTAATAATCTGCAACTTGAACTTAAAACTGTAAAAACTGAACTCAAACATTTAAAAGAAGGACATCACAATCTTGAACAAGATGTTAATCTTTTAAAAATTGAGTTAAAACTCAAGTCTGCCGCTCAATCAGCCGCTAACTCAGACGCTAGCAGTCATAATAGCGAAGCCGACGACGAAGAACCAAAACAATTAGAAGATGAAGTTGTCCATCTCTAAGAAAACATCATCCTTCTCCTAGATAGAATCCATATTAAAAAATGGTATTCAAAAGTTACAATTGTCATTAATGACTTCCAATTAAATGTTATTGCCTTGATTGATTCAGGTGCTGATTTAAGCTGTATTCAGGAAGGATTAATTCCAACCCGGTTTTACAGTAGCTCCAAAGAAGGCTCCGATCTGCCAGTCTACGTAAGAAATGCTCAAGAAATGATGATGTTTAGAGATGTCCTGTCTGGAGAGTTATGGTTTAGGAGCTGACTTTAATGGGTACAAAGATGTATCACTTTCTAGGTTATGGGTTAGAGAGGTAGCTCTGCACCGTTTTGGAAAGAAAGAGTATCCGATTAACGGGGTCTACTAGTCTCTTTGCCCACAAAATCAAAACAGGTTTTAGTTAATGACGATACTTCATAGGAATATGAATAACTTCACATATGGAAACCTTGTTGTCAATATCAAAAAGAAGGATTAAAAATGTTATTGATATAAAATTATCTAATACCGCAAACAAGTTAAGCGTAAAGCCTAATATGAAAATGGAAGCCGCCGTTCGATAAACATTGGTTAATATGAATCCATCCCCCGATGGTAATATAGTTTAGTCTAGGGTATTACTATATACTATATATACTCTTCCATTTTTTAAAGGTAATGATGTCCATCCAGTTTTCTTAGACGAGTTTGAAAGCCTGATGGAGTAACAGCTTGGAAAGCAGACGAGAACTATTTCGACCAAAATTAAGGTACAATCGAACTTGTATTGGTTTTAGGTCGAAAACAAACATAAGAGAAATAATATTAAGAAAAAAAATAAAAAGAAGAGAGAAAATGAATGAAAGAAAAGGGAAAAATGAAAGGAAATAAGAGGAAATTAGAAACCGGGTGGAGAGACGAGGACTTCCTCTACCCGGGACTTCACAGGGAGGGAGGAATAACTCACAAGAAAGGTGAGGGTCTCTCAGATGAAAGAAGTGAGCCCACTTTAGAACACGTCAAGATGATATGTAGTATGATAATAGTATTGTATAATAGGTCAGTAGTATATATAGGTGGTATATAGTAGTAATAAGTATAGTTATACGTAGGTAGTATATGATATATATTACAATGATTTATGTTATTTGATCAAAATATTTAACTAATCTGGTTCTCTCAATATTTATAGTTTGAAGTACTGCGTGTACTCTAATACTTTTTTCTCTTTGTTGGGGGAGACACTCTTTTTGTGAGTTATTCTCCTACCCTAGGTGAGTCCGGGTTAAGGAATGTTAAAACATGCTTATTCTAAGTCATTTCTAGGTTTATTCCTTATTTATATCTAATAGAATAATTATCTACTTTCATATCTTATTTCTATTATTCTTTTCTGTAATGAAATGTTATCAGATTTTTTAATTTTCTCTTTGGTATATTGTGTTTTTTACTATAGATTTTATTCTGTGTGTCTTTTGTTTCGCTTTAAATGGTTGTACAAATAGATTAAACAATTATTTAGTTATAGGTATTCAAGTGGTATATTATTCGTTTGCTTTTTCTACTGTAGTGAAGTCAATCAGTCATTATTTATATGGCAACTCCCATAAGAACAATGGCATAATAGCTTCGCTACCATCATCTAACTCTGATGTAAATAGTCTAGTAATATTAACTAATTATACGTTATCAAAAAATGAGATCACAACGATTTCTTTCATACTATGTAGCAGCCAGGTGACAAGCTCTTAAAGATAACTTTATATTATTACATAATGGGGGGGTTATTGAGCAAAACTGTTTTACTACAGGACCCGAGTGATGTGATATGGATTTATCTCCCATGTAGTGAGTGTTTGTTGCACCTCAGAACTTCTTACTTTGCTTTGTTTGCCTTGTGACAACCATTATATTTTGTCACAATTCATATGGTTATGGTACTTGGAGCATTAAACTGATTTATGTTATAAAAAAAAAAATAGATGAAAGGCGTATAAGTACAGGCAAGACCTTTCGAATTTTCTTTAGTTGATTACTGGATATAGCAAGGAAGGTGAGCTCGGATACAAAGAAGTTGAAGTCACTAAACAAAAATAATAATGTGGGAATTCATTCAGCCACTTCCTTAAGAATGTCCTCCTGTCTTCCTCGTCTCTTCTTGATCGCTACCTATTTTCGCTTAAATTTCAGGTTTTTTTGTGAAAATTCCACTCTCTTGTTGGCCGTCACTCTTATCTTTTTCGTTTTAGTCATTCTGCTATGCATGAAACATATTCATTACTCGTAGCATATCTTTTGTTCGCGCCCGTATTAGACTCTCTCATCTAACAATTTGATCTCTATAAATCTTCTTTTGGTTATGGAGTGAGGTGTACTAAGATTGTTTTCTGTCGAAGTAGTATTTATTAACTTCAAGCATATTACATTAAAATGAATATTTATCCATTCATACATCCCCACATCCTCCTTGTCCTTCGATTCTTTTCGTGCGCGCCTAAGGATCCTCAGTGTACTAACCGACGCATGTGTAACAAGCTGAAACTTTTATTTACGAAAATCCTCCTGCAGTAAGTACTCCTAGCGTAGCTTTTATCAGTCTTACCTTCATTTATAGCTTATTGTGCCTCTCTCCCAGTCATTAGATTCTCAAAGATACGCTAACACTAAATCTGGATACATGAGCAGGACTTTCTGATTGATAACTCTTAATCAAATTAGGATCATTTCTTAGTAAAACTTTCGATCGGGTAAGCCTTATATTGTGTATTCTCTCTCAAGTTCAAGATTGCACGCGGATTGTATTTTTTTTTATAATTCTTCTCCTTGTTAAGCTTAATAAGATAATTCACAGACTGAGTTTTAAATCCCGGGGTGATAAACATGCCTACTTGTGAACATTGAATGTGTGGCAGCCAGCAATTGCAATAAATTGGTTAATTTTGACTACCGATTTTTTCTTTTCCATTAAATTGGGACTCTACCAATGATTAGAGAGATTAAAGGTGAGTTCTTCTATTTTTGTTAATATGGACTTTTTTTTATTGTAATGTGTTTTATTATGACAGAGATGTGCCTTAGTTGTCCGAGGAAATTAGCAAAATAAAAAATATTATATAGAATAGTAGTGTCTGCAAGTTACATCAAATAGAACATAATTGGTGATTTCTTTGTATCAATGAATCTGGATAATGCGTTAATTTCCCATAACACCATTTAAATTTGTGAATACACTCAATATTCTCCCTGATCTTCAGCGGTAGTTAAGCCAGTAGAAGTAAAATGAACCAAGCCAGTTTCTCAAAGCTAAGATTACCTCAGTAGCTTGGGCATTGGCTTTGAGTTATCAGTTCATGAGGCCGTCACTTGGGTTGGTGATTGGTCGTTGGACTCTGGTTGATTATCTAAGAATATGTGTAAATTGTGTGAGTAGCGTGTAGGTTGTTTTTAGGCCCATGTGTTGAATGTTGTTGTGCTGTCTGCGCTCTCTATAGAATTAAAGTTCTGGGCTTTCATCTCAATTTTTTGTTGTTCTGGTTTTTTTTTGTTGTTATTTAAATTTTGTAAAAGTGTGTTACTTAATATTTTATCTATCCCCTGGATATTTAGATGGCATAGCCATTGCCATAGAAAATTAGTTTGGCTCTCTTCGTATTAAATGCATTTTGACAGGCTCGATCAAAGTTCAGTAGATGACTCTGTCATGGGAGTAAAGTGACCATTCCTCTGTCGTGTCCTACCTCGTAATGTGGCTTTGATTTAGTGAGTGTTACACATCATAGACGCCATGTATGCGCGAAGATAGAGCTAGCTGAAGCACTCATGGACATAACTGATCCTAAATTGATCATAACACTCATCCCTTCATAATTCTTCTTCCATCATGTTTCTCTTGTTCTCTAGGGGATTTACCACAGATCTCGAAGTATCGACCTAGGTAATATTTGGGGAGTCTTTACAGAATTTCAGCCTATTTCTGATAAATGATAAGAACTTGTTTAAAGAATTGTTAAAGGTTCGCATTGCCAAGTTTTCTTCATTTTATGGTGATTTCTAAGCTCAGGTTGGGGAGTCATCCTAGTCGTTGTTTCCCGGTCACACGTTTATTAAGCTAATATACTGTTTTTGCTGTAGCAAGAGGTGCATAGGAGGTGCTTCATATGGTGTGGCAAGAGAGTTAGATATTATGAGAAGTTCTTGGATACTGTCTTTTTTGAATGGTGTCCAGTCTCTGCAGTTCCTAAATAGCTGTGAATACTATTAAGCTCGATGGGAGGCCTCGCAGGTAAAGACCTCAAATATTTTTTAAGCGAGTTGTAGGCAGATCTGGGATTCAGCTGTATTATGGATATCTGTAGGTTGAAGAAGATGATGTGTTTGTAACTAGAGGTGTCCAGATGGAGATAGTATCATAGTATAGTCATTTAACTTATGTAGTCATACTTAGATGGTCATGAGGTAACTTGTGGGTAATTATTCTTCACTATTGAGAAACTAGCTTAGATAGTCCATAAGCTATTGTGATGTTTCTTTAGACCTGTAGATTTGTGTTATCGGGGCTTCGTTTGTGATTCTCTTCTGGTTTCCCTCTAAGCTTCTCTCCGCGGTCATTTTCTGAGAACAGACCGGATGTTGGCTAGCTTGAAGTCGTTTTGGGGAAGGATGGACTTGGCACTGGTGTGAGAATCTGGTGAATTTGCTATGTTCGGAGTTCTCTTTGGCGCTTCAAAGTACTTTACATATCAATGAGTCCCTCCGGTTTTGACTCGCATGATGTCTACAGAAGTACCCGCCTTGTCCAGCCCGTTCGTTTGTCTTATCGTTAATCCTAACCCACTAATTTGTTCAGCGAAGGATTGTGGCTAATAGTAGGGAGAGAGTCATGAATAAGGTATGATCGTATAGTTTGTGACGAGGATATTAGGTATATCGCTGGAGGCTTCGTAGTAAGGAAGGATATGGTGTTACTGGTGGACGTTTGCTGATTCTATGTCTCACAACCTAGTTTTTGCTTCGTTCTTGTAGATACCGGTTCTAATGCTTCTTCTTACAGATAGGGCGCTAATAATTAACAACACATGAATTTGTCATCATTTATATATATTAATGTTTCATGTTTTCACTTTGTATTCTATACGAATGTCGAAAGTTTTACTGATAAATACGTAATGAGAGACTTGTGCAATGCCTTATAGGAGATAATAATTCAGACTTTACAAAAAAGAGTTTGCTACAGTTATACGACTTCGTTTAGTAACCGAATGGATTGCTATTGAATTTACCTGCCAATTGTTATCAATGGTGGGAGTTGCATTCTATCCTTAAAATTTTTTATCAAGATTGTCAATGAGTAACCTAGTAACCATTAACAAAAACAATTAAGCCAAACCTAGAGCTTGCACTTAATAAGCATAAAGTTCATTAATTTTGTTTCCGATACAAGTATATTTCATTCATGATTGATAGTTCAACCTAAGACCACAATTCAAGGTTGAAAAGCTAAGCATTAAGCTAAGCAATCGAGCTCTGTACACATAGATTGTCAGGTTTAGGGAAAGGATAATACGTTATTCTTTTTATCCATTTGATTTTTGCCTATTGCATAAGTGAGATTATAGATCAATGTACCATTGACTATGACGCTCTCTCGAAGATAGCATTTTTCGTCTCGCTTCTCCAGAAAGTGAATCAGACGTTTTGGTACATTAGATGCCAGCCTAAGCCCATTTAATAATATTAACTTTTCTTCTGTTTGTGTTATGATAAGATAGAGGTTAAATCTCATTTATCAAAAAGTGTCGTTCAAGTGTTCGCGCGCCGTCTGCCGTTCCAGTTTCGATATCATTGGATATTAGTTTTTGTATGTTCTATCGAAGATCATGAAAAAATGGCAGCTTTTAATCTTTTAGGAAGAGTGCAAATTAGCGAATAAGAAATGTGGTCTTTTAGTTAGTAGGTCGTAGAAGTTTAGACATAGGGATATACAACAGTGTCGTTGCAGATTGTCTAACAGAGTACCGATAATCTACAGTTGGTTATATATATAGAAGATAAAATTCTGTTGTGACATACCTTTCTTTTGTATCCTCACGGATTGAAGATTTTCGCGTACTTCACTCCGGTCAGGTTGTTTTCTGAGTAGTTTTTTTCTGAGCAAGAGCTGTGTCGGTCTTGGGTTATATCAAGTTGTTTTTCCCTCCAACCATACTAATAATGAGAACTTCGATCTCTATATATAATATATTCATAGAAATCCGTATCAAAGGGATAACTCGCATCTGCTAGATTCTGATCAGAACCTATGAATTTTTTTGAATATTGAACTTATTAACAACAAATAATAAAATTAGATTAAAATTTGATTCAAAAAAGTTCTCTCGTTTTCTAGTAAAGACTAATACGACCTCTCGCTCCCTAATAGGAAAATAAAAAGAGAAAGTTGTTCTCTGCATAGTCCGCACTTAGGATCATTTATCTTATGCCTCCTTTTTTAGCTTATTTTGGCTGTCATCTTCTGTGAAATGAAACTGTTAAGCATAATTCTGAATGGTTTTTGGTTTCGAAAATCCTTAGGCACTAAATTTATTTCAAATATTCCGCAAACATTATCCATGTTAATCCATGGTAGAAAAAAGAATTTAATAATAACCATTATAGTATTCAGTAAAGCTTCTGTAGATTTATTGTCTATTTTAGCAGACATTTAATCAAGGTCTCAAATTTGCTAATACAATCTGCTGTTGGAAAGAAGCATTGTTCAAGTGGAAACAAAAGGTGTACTTGTAATTCGAATTCGTGAGTCTGGGTCAGGCTTTTGGATTCACTCTAATTTTTAGATGTACGGCAACTGTAGTTAGTTATCCTCTGCTACAAAAATCTTTAGTCTCTCGCTTCACACATCTACACTATCTGATGAATTCTTTTTATCAGCATGGATAAATAGAGAAAAAAAGTGAATGATCATCGTTTCTATAATGATTGACGTAAAATACGTGAAAGATCGCATGAGCAAAGAGGAGTCAAATAAGAATGTTCAGTATGTTCTGGCTGAAGATAGTGTCTTGTGATACTCGGTTATTTGTATGTGTAGTTAGTCAGTTCAGTCTCTTAGCAGAAGATGTAGAATGTTAGTTATGTTGAGAGAATGTGATAATGATTTTAATTTTTTAGGTAAGAGGTTTACTTTTTTAAGTTTTTATAAATAGATTATATTCGGAGTGATCTTTGTTGTTCAGAAGTCTAAATGCCCTAGGGCATATAATGAGGTCTAGAATAATGTAGTAGCCTTTGCTATAAATGAAGAAAGAATCTATTTTGTTATAATGATTGAGTATTTACTTTATATAACACGATGTTTTGAGGGTGTATTCTACAAATTATTCGTATCATTTTGCGCGAAAGTTCAAATATTTGATATTTTAGTATGTTATATATATAGAGGCTTTGGTCCAAGGTGGATTTAGGTGTAGTATCTGTTTCCCTTTTCCTTTTTCTCCTGTTCCTTCCTTCATCTTGCTGTTGTATGTTTTTTCCTGCCCGCGTGATTGTACTTTTCTGCAGGAGTCATTGTACGTTTTGCGTCTCTATCTCCCGATCAGGTGTTTTGGGGATTTGATTTTCTTTCTTATCTTTGTAGTTTTGGTGATGTGTGTTTGTTTTTTTTTGTCCTTTGGCTCCTGTGTGTGTCTCATATGACGAGTTTTTTGGTATCGGTATTAGGGGTTCATCTTACGTGGAGGAAGCTAAGAATCGTTATGTGAAGAACATTTTCTCATAACGATCAGCGATACAGGCAACATTGAGATGTGAGCTTTGCAACTTTGACGATTTTGTCTATTTCTACTTATTTTAGGCGATTCGTGTGAGCCAGAATTTATATTGTTTGGTTAGCCTTAGTGGTGTTTGCGTTACGTCTTGTGTGAGCAAAATTGTGATTGATGCCAAATTTTTATGTTCGTATCATGATGATCTAGCGTCGCGCCCCTGGTTGGTTTACTTCATTCATATTAAGTGTTTATGAGATCTCCGTTATTTCATACTATGTATTAGTTATAGTATATTATCAATTATGTATAGTTCATATGGAAAATTCACCTCTAAAAAAAAAAAAATATAGATGGCTTGAAATCTAGTAATGATCGAAAACAGTGTAAATTCTTCAATTCGAGCTCTGATATAATTAAATGATTGTATATCTCGAAAAAAAAAAAAAAAAAAAAGTGTCTAAACATCTATTTTCTTTTTATAATAAACATAAGAAACCGTTCAAATAATAATGTAAAACTTTCACAATCAGAAAACAAAACACATAAAACACACAGGTTAACTAATCCAAATAGGCTCACATTCTTAGATTTTGGCATGAAACACCCAGGTGGCTACCACATTATTTATTACACTCAAGATTTCTTCATGCTCCAAATCGATCCTACTTAATTTATTTCTTTTTCTTACAGGCTCCAACCAAAGAATATATGATGAAGAAATTCTATCATTTTATATTTATATTATAACGAACTTATTAGTATATAGTCGCTTGATCGCTTTATTTGTTTAGATCACATGTGTTGTATACCTTCTAGAAAAGTTAATTTATTTTTTTGTTTATATAAATCATAATAATCTTGATAGTATTTCTATAGAGTGATTTTTGTCCTCTCGACTGATTCTTTTGTTCCAGGTGCGGATATGAAAGTTTAGCCTATTGGTATTATGTATTATAAAAATCAAGTGTTTATGTTCAAGGCAATCAATAAAGGATTTTTGTTAAGTTAGAAATAAACCATGGACGTTCTGGGATGAGTTATTCTTAGTGCGAATCTTCCACTATATATATAAGTTAATAATTTAGGTGATCATTATTTTTTGTATAATTTTATTTTTATAGTAAAAAATAATTAGTGAGGATATAAGATTTTGTAGAGTATTAAAATGTCTAACTTATGATTCACATCGTTTTTAGATGCATTTTCAGCTAATATTTCAGAGTGTTCTAATAATATCAATTGGTTTGTCATATTGTAAATTTAGTTTTTCAATATTCAGGTTTTATTGAGTTTATTTTTTTTTTTTTTTTTTTTTATTTGAGTGGGCTTGTGATGGTGGGTTGTGATTCCTTAGTTTTTGTGGTAGTTCTGTGGTTTTGTTGTGTTGTTGTGGGTTGTAGTTTGTCTTGTGGGGGTACATCCAAGTCATTAGTGTGTTATGTGCATCCGTCACTTTTTTTAAAAAATATTATTTTCTTTTATTATTAAATTGTGAAGGAGTAGAGTGTGAAGAAGTGGTGGTATGATGATAAGAGGATAGATAAAATTGTAATAGTACTTGATCAGATGGTTTATACGTTATGACTTGTGGTGTTTTCTTTTATTTAGCTGAATCGATAGGAATAAATACATCTATATTTTGTGGAAATAATCTGGTATGAAGTAGGTAGTGGGGTCTGTTTACTTCTTTGTGTTTTCTGGTTAGTTGGATTGTATTTTGTGGTGCTTTTTTGTGTGTGGCTGTTAGGGTGTATTAAAGTCTATACTGATGATTATATTTTTTTGGTGGGAGTACTAGATGGTATGCTGTGTGAAATATATCATTACACGAAGTAGCTTTTATATATTAATTCGTATGTAGACTATGTGTATCGCTTGAGATACTGGTAGACAATATCTTGTTTACCATATCCAACTTCCCAGGATATATCATGAATTGTATGTGAGTTTTTGCTAATTATTATGGAGAGCGCTGGCTAATGGCCCGATATAGAGCGTGGTGTGCGACGCAAATAGGTCCTTCGACAGCACTGGGCCCTTGCCATTGGGTTGTCGTTATCATAATCTCTAAGAAAACCTGACCTGTTCATCCACTCCACTCCTCTTCCATCTTTTCCTGTTTCGGTTAGATATATATGGGTATTCCTTCTCGAGGTCTTGTGTTCGGTTGCTTATTTTCATTTGAGGAGCTTTTAGTGTGTGCTCTAGAGTTGTTTGTATATATGATGGTTTGGGTTTTATTTTTAATCAAGGGATATATGAAAAGCACCCCACCAAGTGGACTGGTCTTGGCAGGTCGGGAATCGGGGAGGTTGATGATTGCTGTTTATCTTGTTGGTGGTTTTTTTTCTGGATTTTGGTGATGATAGCTTGGTGCTTCAGGTTTAGATTTGTCGCGTGGTAGGGATGTGTTTTCGTAGTATTTTTCACCAGCAGTGCAGGTGTAATATTTGTAAACATATAAGGGTATGAACGTCTATAGATATTTAAATATTTGGGAAAATTTTTGCTTTGGCTTTCAATATGATAAGTTGCTCTATATGTATTTTTTTTTATTTTATGTAATTATTTTCCTTTTGTACTAATTTCTTAACTCAATGGAATGTATTATTACTCAGTTTTGTAGATTTATGGTGTAATTGATTTTTTTTTTTCCCCCTCCTCCCATATCATGATTATATGTGTGGTTTATATAACCATAGCTCCTTAGTTTTAGATTTTTTCCATATGGTTGATATTCTCAGAATATGATAATGCGGTATTGCTATGTCATTGGTGTGACTGTCTATTCATTCAGAGACCTTGTCTGTAATTCTTGGTGTTTTTTTCATTATAGCGTAATTTCTAATGGCGTCAAGATATTTTAGTGAACTTTTTCTAGTTGGCATTTATTTTGTTTCTATTTATTTAATGAAATTTTAGATTATCTTCTTTATTTGATCGGTTAAAGAAAAGTGTCTCTAAGTTTTTTTTTCATATTAATGTAGATTTTCCTGCATAATGAGTTTCTACCTATCATTTAAATAAGTGGCAAGCAATAAAAAGAAGGTGGTCCTTTATATGTCACTATCATTGTGCAGGTTCAATATTGTTTTGACTGTTTTTTTTATTATAATCTGTAACTTGCTAGAGGTGAATTATGGGGAAGGGGTGCCTTCCCGTGGTATGAGTTTTTTGACAGTTACAGGACTTCTCTACTTTTTTTTTTTTT
>FXXK01003851.1:0-13095 GCA_900184695.1 Betula pendula | reverse complement strand
AGAGAATAAGATTAGTGGGCTATGATTTAAAATCCCTTCCATCCAAAGCCTGTTTCTCACCTTCCTTTTTGAATCAAATGTGATTTTTTAATTTTCCAAAAAAATATTGTACTAAATTAGCGACTGAATAATCCCACCAATCCGATGTTTAAAAGGAGTACCTATAGCAGATTTGCCACCGCGGACAGGAGAAGTTACAACCACCTCGTGTGTGTACTCCTCTTGAAATTAGTAGATCGGAAGTCCAAACCTGGCAGGGTGTCGGTCCCAGTTGTATTATCACTCGTTGCGTTCTGTTTTGAGTTGCCTTCATATGAATAAGCCTGGCACAGGCGATGTTGAGGCACTGCTCTCCTGCATTCTGTTTCATTTCTTACCTGAAATATGATAATGGATTGCTCACTTTCTCATCTTTACGCTCAAGAAATTTGCGCTTGCAGTTTAATGTCCAATTTCTGGTGCACATTCCATACCCAAAAATCTCAGGTCCAATATGCCCGTTAGTAGTCTGGGAACCCGGGCAACATTGCAGAATGATGGCCTATTGTTATATTGCAAGCTGCGAATTCCCACCAAGCATTGTAAATGCTACCATTTGTCTTCCGGCTAACCTCCCATATCAAAGACCATTTCCCTTTCCACATCCCAGTACTGTAATTCCCCGTATAATTCATCACTAACCTTGTGTGTCACTATAATTCCACCTTATAATGCAACAGTTTTTGAGCTTTCAGCGGAAGTGGTACTTGTATTCTTCACGCTGTTGCTGAAATTTGATAACAAGTAGGCCATTGGCATAGGGCATTAACTCATCTGGGCTCAAGAAGCTTCCTGACATCCAACTTCTCCAATAATCGACTGGGCTTTTTTGAGATAACGTAGTGGCCCTAATCCTTCTTGGATCTGCTTAAACGTGAACTGCCACTTCCCCGGGTCACCATCACCTGTCCATGAAGTCAACGTCAGCGATTCCATCCATCCTCATACCTGGAAGAAATGTATCAGTTGGATTTTTGGAAAGCTCTCCCATAACTCTTTCGCCAATGATCATCATCATCATCGCTTAAGACAAGGTTTCCAGAATCCATGACTTCACGAGTTCGATTTTGTAAACGAGAATTCTCAGACACCTGCAGTCCAATAAACGTTTTCCAGTATTAAAAATATCCCCATACCTGATGAAGGTTGCCATCTTCCTGCAATTCAAAAGAGATCCCGTGGAACCGTTAACTACTGGGCTTGTCTCTGTTTTGCAACCAACACAAATGTTTGTTGATCCGTTTGTGATACATATCCCGACATACCCTTTGGCTAGCGCTTCCGTACATTAAAGAATCCCAGCTCAAACCTTCCCCAATGGAGATAAAGGTTTGTTTCTCATCGTCAGTAATCCACTCCCCCCTCTGCTTCAAAGTATCTCTGCCTCTGGCATAGCAATTCCACCGACAGAACACAACAAGAGTATGTTCCACAGAAAAAAATGGAAGACAAGAACAACTTGCAGACAATATACCGTTGATTTTTCTTCTTTGTCTTACCAATTACGAATAAAGCATGCGCTACTGATTTAATTGAAATTTTCTATCATTTCAAGCACCACTGAAGATGCTTATCAACTCGTTGCAGAAACATTCTTGTTCTAACCCCTCCGATTCCTGGTACAAAAATCCACGATTTTCTTGCTCTTTAAATCAAGACGGCTTCTGATCAGTAATTTTCATTATTTCGGTCTCCCAATTCGTCCATTTCCATTTACATTATAGTCCTTGGTGGTTAATTTTCAATGACGTCTGCCTTTCTCTTTTTTTTTTTTTTTTTTTTTTTTGTTGGGCCTTATCAATTATGTTTTCTTTTTAAAAGCGGCCCAAATCGAATTCAAGGTGGGACGCTACCCTGACAATCATGCCTAACTTTTTTTTTTTTTGGTTTTTGGTGAGTAATCATGCCTAACTTTAGATTCGCCTGTTAGATGAATCCCTTCTGTTGGAAATATACTAGGAGGTAATTCATTTCACGCTTCACTAATTGGATTCTTGCGTCCAAGTTTAGGTATACGATTTTATGGGTTAACGTACTTGTCGTAACACAATTTATTCTTAATTAATCGAATTAAATTCTTCGATCCTCAACCATAACTCATCACCCCCCAAAAATTATTATACCAAAATCCAAGGAATAATAAAAAAAAAATTAGTGAGAAATCAATTAGGGAATAAAAAATAACATATTTCGTTAAGATCGATAAGCATCAAATTACAGTAAATTAAAGTAATCAAATTTAGAGCCAAATCGGCAAAAAAAAAACAGATCAATAACCCATGTATTTAAATACATTGAATTTAACAGCGTATTTTCCGCAATTTCGAGGAGAACCCGAACAAATTCAAGCCAGCAAGTATAAACTAAAAAGTCTCTGGTCTAGGTATTTTTTTTTTTTTTGAAGTGAACTTCCCCATTCTCTCATTCATAGAAATCAGATCATACAACGTTATGAGAATACAATATCATGAATAAAAGTAGGGTATTCTTCCGTCTAAATTTTCTCCATAGGTGTCTAAGAGCGCCGCCTTTGCCAGCAAATGCACTGCCATGTTTGCTTGTCGTTTAGTATGCACCACAGACCAAAATTAAAGACCACCCAGCACTATCTTTGAAGCCTCAATTAAATTACCATACTGTTGTCAGGGTTGATCACCATGTTGAAAAGCTTGTACAATTATCAGAGTATTGCCTTCCAGAATAACCTTTTGGAGGCCTAAATTGCATCCGAATTGTACCGCCTTCTAAGCCGTATAAGCCTTCACTATAGTTGGATCTATAAGGTACACTTGAGAGGAATGTAAAGCTGCTAGAACTTTGCCTTCCCCATCACGAACAATGACCTCCACACCCATCATTTTCTTAGTTTTATCAATAGCAGCATTCCAGTTGATTTTATACACCCCCTAAGGAGGGGCCTTCCATCTTGGGACTGTAGGGGCCGGCTCAGGTACCTCCAAAATTTTAGCCTTCTATTCTGCCGCATAGAACTCTTTCTAATTTGCCGTGGACCAAACTCTTCCTTGTCCAGCTTGTACAACAGTTGTTCAATCATTTGTGTAAAGTCAATAGCACCATTGGAGCATTTCTGGATTTTTTTAGAGCACGACCCCAAACACCAGACGAAGAAGGGCAAGACCACAAAATATGGCTTATGGTTTCCATCTCCACCCCACATAATGGGCACAAAGCATAACCCAAAAAATAAAAGCCTAAACTTTTTAGCTTATAAAAACGTCATTACTTAACTGCCCAATACAACCTTGAGGCTGATTTGCTCATTACTTGGAAAAAAAAAAAACAACTTAAAACAGTCTATATTCTCTACCACCGTATTATTGGTGCATGGCGGCGTTAAGTAATGAGGGAAGATAAATTAGGTGAGAGAGAGATCTAATATCTGAAACTGAGTTACTGAAAGGTGAATTACCCTTCACTTAATTATGACTTAATTATTCAATCTAGTTGGTTTCTGTCACTTATGAATTATTCAATCTTCTGGGGATTCAAGATAAAACTACTTTAAGAGCGCCCAGAAAAACAAATGGTAGCCTTGCTTTCCCTGTACCCTTTCCTTCTCCACTCCTACCATTTGTTCCCTATATATATTTCATGAATGACTTGCTAGCTACCCATAATTAGATCATTAGCATCAAACATCCAATTTTTTCTTTTAAATTTAGAAAATAAAATTATTTTTTGCTTCTCTATAAAAAATACACCACCATATTTTTCATTATCCTTCTTTATATCAATTAAATACTTTTTCTTTACTTTTAATTTTTTCTCATTTTGTCCTTTTTGTCACTTTCCCTTTTTTGTTTTTTTTTTTTACTCTTGCCTCTCTCCTTCATTTTATTGGGATGCGTGAAAGGAAACCTTCTTTTTTATGAATATGGCTTCGTCTATTTCGGCGTAAAATGATTTCGGTATTTTTAAGTATTTGATACAATAAAAAATAATAGTCAACGGAAAACATTTTCGATTTGACCGAAAAAGTTTATTTAATTTACGTAAAATGGTTTTTATTTTTTTAAAATTATAACCATTTTTCTAGTTTAAGCTTCTCATTCTCAAATCGTCGGACCACAGCCAAAATAGTGCCAAACCCCACTAAACCACCTCTAGAACTTGGTCAAGACCTCGTTAGGACCAGAACCTAGCTGAGACCTCGTCGAACCCAACTAGGACCAGCCAAGACCCCGTTAGGACCCAGCCGACACTCGTCAAAATCCTATTGTAACCTCGTCATAACACTATTGGGATCCTGTCGTGACCCCGCACAAGACCTTGGCGGGATCCCATTGTGACACCACTAGGATCTTGTCAAGATCCATTGAGACCTCGCCAGGATCTGTCGTGATACTGCTGAGAACCCTTCATGATCCCGCCGAGACTAGTTTTTGACACCATCGAGACCTCATCATTTTCACACCTTGGCAGGGTCATGACGAAGTCCTGGCGAGGTCCCAATGGTTTCTCGGCAAGGTTTCGACAAGGTCCCGACTAAGTCCAGACGGTGTCCTAGCGAGGTCCCGATGGGGTCATAGTGAGGTCCCAACGATCTCTTGTGGCGTCCCAACGAGGTCTTAACCAACTAAGTCCAGACGGTGTTCCGGCAAGATCTAGTGGTGTTTTGGCTATTATTCGGTGATTTTATTAATATATTAATATTTTTATCTTATGAAATAAAAATTAATTTTTTATAGGTTAATATGATTGATTAAAATATAAAAAAAATATTTGTGATTTTTTATACGCGTCAAAAGCCAAAAAATATTTTCTACAGAAAATATTTTCTTGAAAAATGATTTCCCTAAAATTTTTTTCTTTTCCATCAAAACAAAACCGAACCTATCTAAACCATTGGGTAGATTTGATGTGTTTGGATTTTTTTTAAGATTTTTTTTTTTTATATATAGGAAAGAAAATAGGCAATTGAATGTACGTTACTAGTGATCTTAGAAATCCTTTAGAGTTGTAATTTTATTCCAATCCTTTCGTAAGCCTATACCCTACGTTCATTAATAATCAAAGTGAGAAAGAGGAACGTAACCAAGAAAAAAGGGGGCGCCGGCGGGGGGAACGTAAATTATTGACTTACGTGTGTGTTTATTGTTCCATATTGGTAAAATACAATAAAATAGTTTTATTTATAATTCGTTACACGTATCATTTTTTAACGTCGAGCTTGGTAACGTTAACCAAGTGGGACATTAAAGTGGTTGGAAGTATTGGGGTGACATGTTCACCATCAATTATAAGTTTTCATAACAGCGTGCTGCCGGTTTTTCTTTTAATGTAAATAGATATTTTTCCCAAATTAGAACGAATCTAATTACTTCCTCGAAAAAATTTATTCGCGCTTGATGGTGTCGGTAGTTTTGAATAAAAGGTGATATTTGTATGCGAGTTTCATGATTCAGAACAGTTAAGGATTATTTTCATTTCTAGTTGTGGAAAGCAATTAACAAAAAAGGAATTAAAGTTGAGGGTATACTAACTGTTGGGGGAGAGAAATACTTAAGAGTCATTTAATAAGTCTATAATATAGCATGTTGAGATATTACATAATTCAAAAGCTTAAGTCTATGAGAATGAACTCAACTATATTATATAAATCACCCACTCTTCTTAGATCTTAGAAATGTGGGACACAAACCTCACAAGTGCATTCACAACAATCTTCTCCTTACTTGTGAGTCTCTACCATATTGACCCAAACTTTCCCTTGTGTGTGAATACTTACAAACCAAGAGTGTCACGCGTACTCTAAAAGCTGGGATCACACTCTTTTTACTGGAATCAAACAAAACGCATCAAACAAAGACACTAAATATGGCTCTGATATCAGTTTATTGTGACAAAACGAATTTTAGAATTCCCAGAGAAGCAGAAAAATGGCAGAATAGAAAATAAACCAATCACACAAGATACCAGGATTTATGTGGTTTGGTTGAACAAGCCTACATGCACTAGCAGAGACGATCCGGAGGAAATACACTAACAAAAGATGGAGTACAAAAGAGTAGTAGAGAGAAAACCACTCAAAACCTAAAGCCCCAATACACCAAAATCTCACTATTACATAAAAGAAGAAAAATAACAAAAAAAAAAAAACTCTCATTTTTCTTCCAAGTGTTGTGCGGCACAACCACTAACAAAGAGACACAACTGAAGCTTGGGCTTTCTCTACTACTCAATTCAGCACTGTGCTATGATCCTTTTATAAAGTAAAAGAGGCGGCCAAAGCAAAGTCCAAAAACAACTCAAGAAAGGAATGCAACATCGGTTAATAAAATAGACTTCAACTTGGAATAGAAGACCAAGTTGACAAAGGAATAATGTTGTAGGGCCCATGTGGTTTGACTTGAGAAAACCAAGTCATCTTACGACAAATCTCCACTTTGACTTAAATTTCATCAAGTCCTCAATACAAATCTCTACATGACGTTTTCTCCAATACCCCTAAGGATTATCACAAACTACAAATACCAATCAAGTCCAAGCAATACTTGAACTTGGAAGCCGGAATTGGTTTAGTCAACATATCTGCTGGATTTTCCGCCATGACAATTTTCCTTAATGTGATATCTCCCTGTGTCACAACATCCCGAAAAAAATGATATCTGACATCAATGTGCTTGGTCCTCTCATGATACATTTGATTTTTGGTCAAATGTATTGCGCTCTAACTATCACAAAATACAACAGTCTCATTCTGCTGTAAACCCAAATCACTTATCAAACCTTTCAGCCAAATTGCTTCTTACACTGCCTCTACTACTGCCATATACTCTGCTTCCGTAGTGGACAAAGCAATTGTCGATTGTAATGTTACTTTCCAACTAATGGCGCACCTTGAGAGAGTGAAAATATAGCCCGTCAAAGATCTTTTCTTATCCAGATCACCAGCATAATCTAAATCGACGTACCCAATGACATTGGAACCAATACCATTGCCTTTGTCATAAATTAAACCAACATCTGTAGTGCCATATAAATAACGGAGTATCCATTTTACTGCCTGCCAATGAACTTTGCTAGGATTAGCCATGTAGTGACTAACAACACTGACTGCCAGTGAAATATCTGAATGAGTACACACCATAGCATATATGATGCTTCCAATTACACTAGAATAAGGAACACGTGACATGAACTGCTCTTCCTCCTCACTCTGCGGTGTTAACAATGCTGATAGTTTGAAATTAGTAGCAAGTGGAGTACTCACTGGTTTAGAATTTTTACATACCAAAGTGTTCAAGTACTTTCTCATTATACCTTTCCTGTCACAAATATAACTTTCCCACTTTTCTATCCCTGTGAATTTCCATCCCTAGGATTTTCTTGGCTACACCCAAATCCTTCATTTCAAACTCATCACTCAACTGAAATTTTAATCTCTTAACCTCCAACATGCTTTTAGCAGCTATAACCTATAAGCATGTCATCCATATAGAGCAACAAATAAATAAAAGAAACATCTGACAACTGCATGTAATACACACAACTATCATAGCTACTCCTAGAATAACTATGACTGATTATAAAGCTATCAAACCGCTTATACTACTATCTCGGAGATTGTTTCAAACCATATAACAATCTCTTCAACTAACAAACATGAACTTACTTACCCTCAACAATGAAACCCTTCTGGCGAATCCATGTAAATGGTTTTCTCAAGTTCACCATGTAGAAACGCAGTTTTAACATCAAGTTGCTTAAGTTCCAAATCAAATAAAGTAACCATGGCAAGCAATACACGAATAGAGCTATGTTTCACAACCTTAAAGAAAACTTCATTGAAGTCCACACCTTCTCTCTGACTATAGTCCTTTGCTACCAAACGTGCTTTGAACCTTGCATCCTCAACCCCTAGGATCCCTTCATTTTTCTTGAAGATCCATTTGCAACCAACAATTTTAGCGCCCTCAAGCAATTTCACCAATCCCAAGTCAGATTCTTATGAAAAGACTCAATCTCTTCATTCATGACAACAACCCATTGTACAGACTCACTATCTATGATAGCTTCTGAATAAGTGGAAGGCTCTTGGACTACAGTGTCCTTTGCCAGAGTATATGCATGTGCTACCAAATCTACATTGGCATATCTGTGAGGTGGCTTAACTTGCCTCCTCTGTCTACCAAGTGCAATATTGGTCTCTTGCTCTTCTTGTGGATCATTATCATCAGAACTTGAACCATGACCAACTGTAATAGGTTGATATCGAGTGCCATCTTGCACCCTCAGTGAAGCCTTCACCTGAAGCTCCACCTCTTTGCTATAACCTTCCTCATTTCCTATAGAAACAACGAACTCCTTCCTCGGTTGAAGCATGATAGATTCATCAAATACAACATTCTTACTAACTACAGACTTATGTATTGCATTACTATTGGTAGCAAAAGTTTTACTACCCCAAGCATTTTCCTAGAAAATAACCTGGCAGTCCACATGTCACTAACCATGTCACACTACAAGAATTTTTGTCTTTAGCGACGATTTTAATAATTAGGACATAAAAGTCATTGCTGATAATTTGTTATCCGCGACGACATTTTATTATTGTCGCTAATAATCAGTTATCCCTAACGACATTTTATAGCCATAGTTGATAATATAAAAATTGTTGATAATAGCGACGACAATTAGGTTGTCATGAATACATGGGCAAGATTTTGTTGGAAGTTTTTTGCAATAACATACTACTTTTACCAACGACAAATGTCATTGTTAAAATTGAAACATATCTACGATGACAATGGTCGTCGTGGATAAGTATATATTTATGACGACAGGATAATGTCGTCGCAAATACCATAAAGAATGACCTTTATTTAATACATATCCATGACGACATGATAATGTCATCACAAATATCGTACACAAATTAAAAAGAATGGCCTTTATTTAAAACATATCTATAAAAAAAAAAAAAAAGAATACATATTGGTGACAATAGGATAATGTCAGCTACTAAAATATAAACCATCATGTGATAGTTTATGTGATACTCGATATTTTCATAAAGAGTAATATTATATATAATATTTTTATCTCATAACTATGTCACATATTGTTGATGTGACAATTCCAACCAACCATAATATTTTTTTGGGGTAATTACTTTTTTTCCTCATAAATTGTCACGCATTATCATTATACCCCATAAATTGACACTCTGATCAAATGACCCTTATGGACTACCATTTTGTTACCTTTTGCCCTCTTCTGTTAGTCAACCACGTTAAAAAATTTGAAATGATGCAAATACCTTAAGTGAATGAACAAAATTTACATAAAATATCCTTGAAGTTGAATAAATTAATATATATATATAAACAAAACCAAAAAGTATCAAAATTAAAAATTAAAAACAAAAATAAAAACTAAACTAAACTAAACTTAAAATTTATTTTTTTAATTTTTTTTTTAAAAATTCCAACTAAAAAAAATTGACTTAAAAACAAAATGACCTAGGGTGGTTTGGCCTCCCCAGGTGTTGGAGGTGGTGGCCGGACCACCCCTGGATGTTTTATTATTAGTTATTATTATTATTATTATTATTATTAATTATTATTATTATGTTAATGTCTTTTAATACTCGAGTTTGAAGAGCTTTATTTTTTTTTTTCACCTAATACATTGTTTATGACTAAATACGAAAAAGGATATCTCTGTCAATGAAATTAACGGATTTACACGTCAAATCAATAAAAAAAACTAATACATGTCTTATGCATCCTAAATAATTAAAAATAGTAAAATAGAAAATATTAAAACAAATTAAAAAAAACTAAAAAAAAAATTGCAAAAGAGGTGGTCGAAACCATCCCTCAATGTCCTTGGGGGTGGCTCGGCTACCCTTGTTTGGCCTAGGGGTGGATTTGGCCATCTTCAATGGCCGGCTGGGTATGGGCCAAACTATCCCCAAGGAGCATGGGAGTGGCGCCGAAACCACTCCCAAGGCCCTTGGAGGTGGGCTCAGCCACCTCCGTACAGGCCCGTTGGGGGTAGCTCGAGCCACCCCTTCTAATTTTTTTTTTTTTTTTTTTTAGTTCAAGTTTACGTTTTTCTTTCTTTTTTTTTTTTTCAATATTTTATATTGTTCTTATTTTCTAACTTTTAAATTCTATATTTTTTATTTGGGGGCATTTTTGTCCTTTTACAAAATTTAACATTTAAAAAGAGAATATTCTGTCTGATTTAATGAGATTCCTTAACAACGGGGCAAAAAGTAACAAAATGGTAGTCTATAGGGTCATTTGTCAGAGTGTCAGTTCATGAGAGCATAGTGACAATGCATAATAGTTCATGGGAGAAAAAGATAATTACCTTTTTTTTTTTTAACAACAATATTTTATCCAGTAATCGATGAAAATTGATATATTACAATTGTAGGATAGTTACCATTGGTTAGGATGGATATATTTTACAAGATAAAATATAGTTTCTAGCATTCCACTTCCATAAAATGTAATATTTCACGTGAATTTTTTAAAGATTATATAAAACATGTACTTTGCCGTAGTGGTGGTGTGTAATTAACATATTAAAAGACTTAGTAAACAAAGTCTCAAGCGTCTATGTCTTCTGACTTAAAAAAATAAAAAAGCCCGGAGGCTTAAAAGTAACAAAACTCCACAAAGTATGAGAGAAATTATCTGGTTGATAAATATTCAATTAGTTGTGTGTTTACATGTAAACTCACCTATAAAATACTAGTAGAAAACTTAAAGAGCAAGTAGTTATATTCCTAGTAGAATTAGTAAACCTAATCCTAGTAGGTTGTGGAGTATTTAAAATTAAGAAAAAGTTAGATGGCTCCGTGAATCGTTACAAGGCCCATTTAGTGGTAAAAATGTTTCATCAATAACCAGGCATTGACTTTGGCGAGACTTACAGTTCAATGGTTAAGCCAACCAAAATCCACTTGGTTGATGTAATCATAATTATTTGTTATTGCCTAGTCGTGTTAGAGTCCAATAACGAGTATATCTCCATAGATTTTCTAGTCCAATAAAGAGTAGATCTTCCAATAAGAAATAGATCTCTAATTCAAATTTTTTCCTTACTCTAGTCTGAGTACTAGTTGTAGAAGGCAAGACCTAAATAGTCTTTTATGTAATCACTAGTATTTTGTTCTTTATTTAAAGGGGGACTGTCGATAGCAAAAGTATGAGTTCATTATTATTTTAAAATATAGTTTACTGTGTTTAAAGTCAAGGCTCCATTAAAATAGTAATTGGAGATCGCAACCTCTTAAAGTAGTCAATTTATCATTTTTTATGTTTTGTTACTAGTGAGTTATCATCATTTGTGCTCACTTTTGCTGTGACAAATAACTAGCCTATTCGCTAGTTGGATGTGCAAAATGCATTTTTTGCATTAAGGACATGTCATACGCATGTTGAGACATTTGAATCTTCTGTTTATTAGTGTTAGGAAGACAAACACAACAAAGGATCTTCTGTTCATTGGAGAGTGTTTCTTATTGAAGTATAATCACAAGAATGGAATAAATATAATTAATATTGTTATATTAGATTCAAATCGATCCATTCGCTTAGACTTGCAGATTATAGATCGAATAATGTCCAACATATTGAAAAAATCTTTCCCATGCCATTATATAGCACTCGGCTTGATATAACAACTTTGAAGTAAAAACCAAAAGGTGCTTTTCGTTACTAATGACAGATTCAAAAGCAATTTCTTGTGGTGTGCAATAGATATGTAAAACACCTCTTCAAAAGGGTTTTCAAACACAGCCGGTACTTTGAATGTAGTTTGTGACAACTGGCTACATTATTGAGCAGTGAAATTGGCATACAAGGATAAGATTGTAAAATTTTTTAATTTCTTTCTCAAACTTCGGTACATTTGTTGCCAACAAAGACGGGGCTTATGTGACTTGCAATAGCCGTTTTTTCTCCTACAATTTAGGACTTCAAATTGTTCATCATACCACATTAATTAATCTAGCTTATAACCTGTACTATGTACAGATTATTTTTCATTCTAATTTAAATCAAAAAAATTTATTTTTTAATATTTTTTTTATATTATGATTTAATCCTTTATATACAGGAATATTTGTATACATTATAGTAGAATTGCCGTTGGATTTACAAGATTTAAAAGTCTTTCAAATATCATATGATCATTAAGAAACAAAACAAAGTGAAGGATAAAAGTTTATGCTAAATGAAAGCAAATGATTAAGAAAATAAAAATAAGCCTGGTGAATTAGAATATCCGATGATAATTCGAACTTCATTTACTTTGTGTAATTCGAATTTCATTTAATTATAATATATTGAAATAAGCCTTTCAGTATAGAATAGGTATCTAGAAGCCTATGATGAACCCCAATTCTTCTTCGTGGGTTTTAAGTGAAAATCTTAATAGAGTAGTGAAACTAAAAGGGGCTGAAAATAGAATACCAACATTGCAAATTCTGATAAGAGAGGTTCCCCTAAAAAACTATTAATTAATGCATTATGCTAAAAGGGGTTACATCAAATCTCAAAAGAATACATGATTTATCAAGTCCAAAAGTCCTCCAATTAGCAAAAGCTTGATTAAATAGTCACTAAAAGAAACATGAATCAATAAAACTTTTGATGTAATTCATCTTAGTCCCAAACTTGTAATTTTTTTTTTTTTTTTGCTTTATGTAAAGCAAATAGAAATCAAATAACTTTGATGTCTTTGTCATGTTATATATTATATAGGGAAAAGTACACAAACCTCCTCTTGAACTACCATGCAATTTATAATGTCCTTCAAATTATCAGCTCAAGTAATGTCATCCCACCTAGGAAGTTGCAGTGTACCCCCTTTTATCCCGCAAAAAAAAACCAGAATATTGAAATTTTAGTTGCCTCGACAATTTTGGGGTAACAAGAAAATTGAGATGCTAAGGACTGAATAAGATCATTAGAGAAATATAAATTATATGTCCATAATGAATGTTTGTGGCTAGTATGAGTATTGATATGCATATTTTATGTAGCTAGGCAATTAAAATGTACTAGTACCATA
>FXXK01003843.1:0-10198 GCA_900184695.1 Betula pendula | reverse complement strand
GCCAATTTCACTCAAGTTCATGCTATACCGCCGAAAGGACAGGCCACAAACTTTTAAGGCATGAGATTGCGTGTTATCCCTATAAGATTAAAAATAACAATCACATAAAAACAAAGCCTCATGTCTATACCATGAAGGGCAAGGCCACAATAGTACTTTAGACATAGAAGTTGAGAGTTAATAATAAGATAAAAATGACAATCTAACAACAATATATAGTTGATTTTAGCAAGTGATTATAAACCTTTTCCATATCTTAAAACAAGCTCCGCTTGGCTTCTATTTTTAAACTTTTGAACACTTTAGGATCCTTGGAACTAAACCAATAATCAAACAAACTTCAAATACATATTAGATACATCAAATATATGTTAGATACATCAATAAATAGCAAAAAGATTAACAAAACAGTTAGCATCGAAAAATCCACAAAAATACTCAATAGAGCCGAAGGGTGTAGGATGAGTCTTGGTGTTTCTCATGATTCCAAAGCCCAAAGATCAATGGAAACATGATACAAAATGATTTTAGAACCCTCCTAAGTGATCATACACAGCCCATGCAAACAGGTTGTGAAAAACCACAAAATTCCCAACACCCCTCTTATTGACCCGATTTTTGAAGCGTTTGAGGAGGATGAAGCTTTCATACCTCAAATGGATCCAAATGACTTCTAAAGGTTGGTTAGCTCTGGACACCTCAAGAAAGGTTGTGTATAATTCTGGACAATTTTGGAGAAGATTGCTCAACCCCCTAGGTGGCCGTGGAGAGGGTGCGAGTGAGACGTTATGAGAGATTTTTCTGTTTTGGTGTGAAAGGGATGAGTGATTTCGGTGCTGGGGCTCCTTACATTATAGAGAAGCCAAGGCTTCTAGATGGCCATTTCTACACGTTCAATCAGCCTTGCTTCAATGGGAGGTAAGCTTTGCATGTAAGTTACCAAAATGCCTCAAAGTCAAGATCTTTTTTATGACTTTTTTTGTCTTTTACGTGCTTTTCTTTCTAGAAACCTCAACTGCGAATTAGCTTTAAAATGCTAAATCCACTAGGTAGGGCCAACTCTCATTGATTTTGAGACCTATGGTATGACACTTGCAAGTGGAGAGGTTTCTAGAAGAATAGCACTAAAAAGCCAAAAAAAGTCATAAAAAGATCTTGACTTGAGGGCATTTGGTACTTACATGCAAAGCTTACCTCCCATTGAAGCAGGCTGATTTGAACGTGTAGAATGGCCATTAGAAAGGCCTTGGCTCTCCTATCAAATGTGAGAGGAGCCCCAGCACCGAAATCACTCATCCCCTTTCACCCAAAAAACAGAAAAATCTTCTCATACGTCGTCACTCGCACCCTCTCACGGCACTAGGGTTTTGAGCAAAATCTTTCCAAATTGCCAGAATTGTAACACAACCTTTCTTGAGGGGTCAGAAGCTTAACCCAACCTTAGAAAGTCATTTGGAGTCCATTTGAGGTATGAAGTCATCCTCCTCAAACAGCTTTCAAAATCGGTCCAATAGAGGGGTGTTGGGGAATTTTTGGGTTTTTCACAAACCTGTTTGCATGGGCTGTGTATATCACTTAGGAGTTCTAAAATCATTTGTATCATGTTTTCCATTGATTTTGGGCTTTGGGAATCGATGAGAAAACACCAAGAACTCATCCACCCCATTCGCCTTCTATTGAGTATTTTGGTGGATTTTCGATGCTAACCTGTTTTTTAATCTTCTTGCCTATTATTTGATGTATCGTAACATATATTGATGGTATTCTGAATAGTGTTTGAAGTTTTTGATTATTGGTTTAGTTCAAGATCCTATAAGTGCTCAAAAGTATTAAAAATAAAGCAAGCGGAGCCTTGTTTTAAAGAATATGGAAAAGGTTTATAGAAACTTTAAAATCAACCTATATATTGTTGTTAGTTTCATTTTATCTTATTATTAACTCTCAACTTCGATGTCTAAAATACTATTGTGCCTTGCCCTTCGATGTATAACATGCAGGTTTGTTTTAGATATTGTCTATTTTTAATCTTATAGTGGATAACACGCAATCTCAGTGCTAAACGTTATTGTGCTGTTCCGGTGGCGGTATAGGCATGAACTTGAGTGAAAATTGGCTATTAAGAGATTCTTTCAATATTGTACATATAACTCATAAAAGCCCTTACTTATAGTGGGGACGTTTAGTGCAGTATTACCTTTTTGATATTAAAATACTTATCTCAATGATGCTCTGATTCGTGGGTATCGAGTGCAATAGTGGATGATTTACATTATTGTCAACGGACCTTAATGGCAGTGTCCTCACTTATGTGGACTTCATAAGTTTAAATAACTTGATTAAATTTATGGACAATATGTGAGAATACTCACAAATATGACTTGTCATAATATATATGAGTATACCGTATGGATAAAATCGAAGTAATGAAAATTAAGGATGGATAATAATAATAATAAATGCTTAAGACAAGGATTTCCGAAGATTTGACCCATATTATTATTGATGGTCACTGATTAATGATATTTGTGTATCCATGATTTGCTAGCATGCGTGGATTCATTCTGCGGGGGAGAAAGAGTAAGTAGGAGCGTACTTACTGGGCTGACGCGTTTTCTTTTATACTCAGTTATTTGTTTTATTCTTTTGCATGTGTTAAAACGCTCATACAATACATATGCATACTCTGTGAACTGGTAATGATGGAACATTAGCTGGTCATGTGGCGGGAGATGTTATCCAGTGGACAAAAAAAAGGGGGTCTTGTCCCAGGCTGGGATGTGCGGGGAGATGGCTACCAGTTGGCAAGAGCCGTGTCTCCTAAGACCTGTAATAAAACTAATCGGCTGTGGAGTCGGTTCCAGGTGCAAACCCGAACAATCTGCTAAGTAGGGGAGGTTAACAGTGGCGTTATATCCGGGTTGGCCCATTATAGAGCTGAGTTAATTTCCATGATGCATTAGACTAAACAAAGCCTTCGCAACGATGCATGAACAAATCATTCATTATATCTGTCATAGCTTGTTTCAATAATCAATTACCTGGTTTATATTGGGATTGCAGTAGTCACTGTTTGCCTATGTAAATTGATGATTCATGTTCTACAGTAGACGTGATGCAGGTAACGAAGGCCGGAGACCCTTTCGTTAGCTTTGATGACTATTAGGCACTACTTTGTCGGATGGCTACTATCCCGGAAGAGACAACAGTTTTGTTCATACTGATTGTCTTCGTATTTTGTATGTTTTGGTTTTATAATGATGGTTGTATATGTCTAAACAGTGTGATGTTGCAACTGTTATGCGTCGTGTGGCAAGTATACTGCAGACTATCTTTATTTGGGTGCATCTGGTGATGCACATGTTTGTATTATAAAACATCTAACGTATGTTATTCACGAAGGGTATTTCCAGTCAGCTTCTATTGTGTAATTGGAGTTATTCCTTGGGTTTAAAAGAAAAAAAATATTCCGCCCTGCGAGATAGATCTCTGAGGTGAGTGAATTCACGTGGAAACGGAGGTTTCTGCTACGGTTCTATTGCATAGAAACCGGGCGTGTACAGTTTGTATCAGAGCGGTTACCTGAGGACCATGTTAGGAAGTTGAACCAAACTATACTTATAAGGTTACAAGTTTGGTATCAGAGCAGTTTGCTTCTGGCTACCAGTCAGATTTAGTGTCATAAATGTGAGTTTAAGTAAGTTTACATGTAAGTTACATTTTGCTATTTTACTCCTTGGTATCATACTTACCTTGGAATTTGGGATACAACTTAGTATTAAATTGCGACTTGGACGAGTTGCAGTTTGATTAAAACCATACCTATGTTAGTAACTTACACAAGAGCTATAGTTAATGAAAAACCATTTTTAAAACTCTATAAAAGACTTTGTATGAATCTTTATAGATGTTAAGATTATTAACTGTTGTTTGCAGTAAAGATGTCTGGAGTTAGATAACAAGTATGTATGTGAATTGATTGACTTTAAGTACCTATAATTATTCTTATTAGAGACTCACATCTCTATGATCTAAGGTATATATTAGAAATGTACTAAAGCACAGTAGATGAATTGTCTAAATATGTATTTGTGTACATAAATGATGTTTATGTATATCTATATATGCCTTCGATTTGGATAAATATATATATGTATGTATATGTCTATTGAGGTGGATATATGCCTATGTATAACTATATATGTGTGTATATATAAATTATCTTTGTATTTATATATATACCTTTATAAGTGTTCATTTGCTCCCTCTATAAGCATTAAATTAGAGATTGGTGGTTAGATTATCCTTCGATAAGAGACGTAATATTTGTGAATAAGGGTATTGTTCTTAAATAATCAATGACTAATGATATAATTTTTTTAAAGCTTATCTATGTTGTTTTGTTGAGTAGGGAAACATGCCGCCTAGACGCCGACCTAATGTTAATGAGGAAAATGAGGTACCTCCCTACGAAAACAATGATGGACCACCT
The DNA here is from genome assembly GCA_900184695.1 of Betula pendula. Classification (NCBI taxonomy): domain Eukaryota; kingdom Viridiplantae; phylum Streptophyta; class Magnoliopsida; order Fagales; family Betulaceae; genus Betula; species Betula pendula. Next base: position 5,709 of record FXXK01003843.1, on the reverse strand, counting down.
CCACCTCCACCCTATAATGAGGGAATACATCCCACTTTGGCCCAATTCATGGTTGACACAAATAGGCACTTTGCCGAAGTTGTTGACCGTATCCCGGTTTATGATAGAAGGAGTCAAGTTGGGTGTACCTTGCGTGACTTCTCGGGTCAACAGTTTCGTCTCTTTGATGGGGCACAAGGACCCTTAGTGGCCGAGGCTTGGATAACAGACATCCAACTGTTGTTTGAGACTCTTGGTTGCACTGACGAGCAAAAGGTGAGATATGTGGCACTAAAACTCACTGCTGAGGCGGGTCGATGGTGGAAGTCCCGTAAAGAATTGCTGGAAATAGGCATGGCACCCGGGGATTACATTTCTTGGGCACAATTCGTAGAAGAATTTAATCGGCGTTTCTTTCCACGTGCTCAACGTCAACTCCGAGCCATCGAATTTCAGAACTTAGTGCAAGGAGTTATGACTGTGGAGCAATACTCCGCTAAGTTCATGGAGCTAGCAAGGTTTGCTACGAACCTAATCCCTGATGAGGAATCTAAAGCTGAACGCTTCGAGAACGGCCTCAACCCGCGCATCAAAGAGAGAGTGATGTGCCTTGAAATCAAGGACTACGTCAGGCTGGTTGACGTAGCATCAATTGCAGAGAGAGGCATGCGTGAGACATCCGCGGCTTACGAGCAGAAGAAACGATCAATGCCCCAAGCATCGTATCCATCTAAGCGACCGGCGACGGGAGTTAGCTTCAGAGCAACGGAGAGGAAGAGTTATCCTCCGACAACAGGAAACCGTAGTGCTGTCTGTGCAAAGTGTGGAAGGATGCACTCAGGAGAATGCAAAGCAACTGGAGATGTCTGCTTTCGTTGTGGCGTTAGCGGTCATTTCAGAAGGAATTGTCCTCTAGAGATAGCTGATGGAGCAAAGCAGTCGGGAAGTAGCGTACAGCAAAAGCGACCTGCGCAAGCCAGGGTGTACACACTTACACCCGTTGATGAAGAGAATAAAGAGGAAGAAAACAATAATGTGGTGTCAGGTACCCTTTCTTTGTTTGGTACCCTTGCGTGTACTCTTTTTGATTCTGGAGCTACACATTCTTTCATCTTTGCATCATATGTTAAGTTGTGTCTTATAAAAACGCAATCTATCGGCTTAAGCTTAGCTGTAGAAACCCCGGGAGGTGAAAAGATTAAGTGTAGTAGAGTTGTAGTTAATTGCCCAGTTAAGATTGATGGTAAGATTCTACTGGCAAATTTGGCGGAATTTAAGGGTTTAGGTTATGATATAATCCTAGGTATGGATTGGCTATCTAAATATTATGCGAGTATTAATTGTAGAAGAAAGGAGGTTATTTTTAATATACCAGGAGTAGAAGAATTCAAATTTTATGGATCTCAAGTACGAGCTACTCCACCAATACTCTCCTCCATACAAGCCAAGAGAAGCATTCGACAAGGCGCGCTCGCATACTTAGCTTACGTATCGGCTAAGCCTGAAGTTGAAAAGAAGTTGGAAGATATTTCGATTGTGTGCGATTATCCTGATGTTTTTGCCGAAGTTCAATCCGGACTACCACCTGATCGTGAAATTGAGTTTACAATCGACTTAATGCCGGGAACGGAGCCGATTCATAGAGCACCATACCGCATGGCTCCAGTTGAATTAAAAGAGCTTAAAGAACAACTCCAAGATTTGTTAGATCGAGGTCTCATACGCCCAAGCGTATCCCCGTGGGATGCGGCCTGGACTGGTTCGTGAAGAAGAAGGATGGCTCTATGCGTTTGTGCATAGATTATCGGGAGCTGAATCGAGTAACGATCAAGAACAAGTATCCATTACCCAGAATTGATGACCTATTCGACCAATTGAAGGAAGCAAAAGTGTTCTCAAAGATCGACCTTCGATCGGGTTATCATCAACTCAAGGTGAAAGAAGAAGACATACCGAAAACGGCTATTCGAACGAGGTATGGGCATTTCGAATTTTTAGTTATGCCTTTCGGAGTTACCAATGCACCATCGGTATTCATGGACCTCATGAACCGTGTCTTCCACATGTACCTTGATTGGTTCGTGGTAGTGTTCATTGATGATATCTTGGTTTATTCCACCAATTACCAAGATCATGGTGAACATTTAAAAACGGTGTTAAAGGTATTACGGGAAAAGAAACTCTTTGCAAAACTTAAGAAATGTGAGTTTTGGTTAGAGAAAGTCTCATTCTTGGGGCACGTAATTTCAAAAGATGGAATTTCTGTGGATCCAAGTAAGATTGAAGCGGTTGTCAATTGGGAGCGGCCGACCAATGTCCATGAAATTCGCAGTTTCTTAGGATTGGCTGGCTACTACCGAAAATTTGTGGAGGGATTCTCTACTCTTTCGGGCCCTCTGACCGCTTTGACCAAGAAAAATGCTCATTTCAATTGGAACGATGAGTGCGAAAAGAACTTTCAAGAGCTCAAGCAAAGGCTAGTATCTGCACCTGTTCTTACACTCCCCGTGGAGTCTGAAAAGTTTGTAATCTTTAGCGATGCTTCGCTTAAAGGGCTTGGGTGCGTGCTCATGCAAAACAACAGGGTGATAGCCTATGCTTCAAGGCAGCTTAAGGATCATGAAAGGAACTACCCCACTCATGACCTGGAGCTTGCAGTATTTGTTTTTGCCTTGAAAATTTGGAGGCACTATCTTTTCCAAGAGAAAGTTGAGATCTACACCGATCATCAGAGCCTCAAATATATTTTCTCTCAAAAAGAATTAAATATGAAGCAACGCAGATGGCTAGAGCTGTTGAAGGACTACAATTGCTATATCCTCTATCATCCGGGGAAAGCAAATGCAGTTGCAGACGCTCTTAGTAGGAAACCACAAAGTGCTTCTACAAACTCTGCATCTACTCCTGATCAACTCACTAAGCAATTTGGTATGATCCAGCTCGACTTAGCACCAGAAGAGAAGATAGCCGCTGTCGCAACTCTTGTAATTCGGTCATTGACTCTTGAGAGAATCAAGAAAGCTCAAGAGGACGATCTTGAATTACAGGACCTAATGGAGAAAGCAAACCAAGGTATGGCACCTGGTTTTCATTTCACCACTGATGATGTGTTAAGAACTGCCGATGCTAGAACTGTCGTGCCAAATGATGCTGAATTAAGGAGGGACATCCTCAACGAGGCTCATTCATCTCACTATACCATACATCCGGGTAGCACGAAGATGTACCAGGATTTAAAGAAGAAGTTTTGGTGGAAAGGAATGAAGCATGACATTGCCGTCCACGTAGCTCAATGCCCTACATGCCAGCAAGTCAAGGCCGAGCATCAAAGGCCAGCCGGACCACTTCAACCACTTGATGTTCCTGAATGGAAATGGGACCAGATTGCAATGGACTTCGTAGTTGGGCTACCAAAAACGTCCCAAGGACATGACGCTATTTGGGTCGTGATTGATCGACTTACCAAGAGCGCACACTTTATTCCCTACAAGGTCACAGATTCTGTTCTAAAGATGGCAGAATTATATTTGAGAGAGATAGTCAGGTTACATGGTATACCTGTTTCTATCGTGTCAGATCGAGATCCTCGGTTTACCTCTCGCTTTTGGCAATGTTTACAAGAGACGTTGGGAACGAAATTGAACCTTAGTACGGCGTATCATCCTCAAACTGACGGGCAGTCTGAACGAACTATCCAAACTTTGGAGGATATGTTGAGATTATGCGTGCTTGACTTTAAAGGTAAATGGATTCAATATCTACCATTAGTTGAGTTTGCTTATAACAATAGTTTTCAGGCAACTATTGGTATGGCACCGTACGAGGCTCTCTATGGACGGAAATGCAGATCACCGCTTTACTGGGATGAAGTTGGTGAAAGGCAACTGGTGGGACCAGAATTAATTCAAGACCTGAAGGACAAGGTTACGGTTATCAGAAAAAGAATGCTAACTGCGCAGAGTCGACAGAAGAGCTATGCGGATAAAAGACGTCGCGAGTTAAAGTTCGAAATCGGTGACCAGGTGTTTTTAAGAGTATCACCGATGAAAGGCGTAATGCGTTTCGGGAAGAAAGGAAAGTTAAGCCCGAGATATGTCGGACCGTTCGAAATAACTGAGCTCGTAGGACCCGTAGCATACAAGGTCAACCTACCGCCAAGCTTGTCGGGTATTCATGACGTTTTCCACGTGTCTACGCTTAGAAAATATGTGCATGACCCACTTCACGTGGTAGACTTCGAACCTCTTCAGATTCAAACCAATCTGAAATATGAGGAAATACCGGTACAAATTCTTGACCGAAAAGAACAACAACTCCGAACAAAGACGATACCGCTTGTTAAAGTCCTTTGGCGTAATCACGACATAGAAGAAGCGTCGTGGGAGCTAGAACGAGAGATGAAGGACAAATACCCACACTTGTTCTAAAACGGTATGTATTTAGGTGTTGTTTTTTTTTTTAAATAGATTATGGTATTGTACAAAACTTGGTGCTTGGGTAAATATTGAGATGGTTGCTACAAAGGAAAATACATTATTTTCTTGTACCCTTCTCATTCCTTAGAATATTCCTGCCGTTAGAGTTTGATGTTGCATTAACATCTGAGTAGCTCGATTTTGGGGTGAGCTATGAATTTTTAGGTCTTAATTTCGCGGACGAAATTCCTATAAGGTGGGTGGGATGTAACGCCCGAGGAATTCAAATCTCTTAAGCATATTATTAAACTAAATGATATATGTTGTGGAAACATTATCATTTAGCTATGATAGTAGTTCTAGAAACATTCATGAAGTTTAAGAGATTTCTAGGCAAAACCCTTTAGAATCTCTTTAGAAAATGATCGTTTTCTGACGACCAATCTTGTAAGTATCAAAAACTGGGTCAAACGAACTCAGTTTTACTCAAACTGAAGCCCGTTATGCTTGTATCGAAACCCTCTACGACATAGTAGATTTTTGATAAAAGTCAATTCGTTGACTTTTTTAGGCATAAAGATGATTATTCATCGCTTATGTGGCACTTTTGACCTAGACTTTATTTCTAAAATCGAGTTTCACCATTTTGGTTTTATATCATAAATGGACTCTATTTAGTATATAAATGGTTTTTACTTCAGTTTGGTGAAATCAGAATTCAATTCTGAGACAGTTGACTTTTGACCTAAAATCCGGGCCTTAAAACCTCCCAACTGTCAATTTAGCTTTAACTGCTAAATCCACTAGGTAGGCCAACCTTCATCTGATTTGAGACCTATGGTATTGACACTTGCAAGTGGGAGAGGTTTCTAGAAAGAAAGCACTAAAAGCCAAAAAAAGTCATAAAAAGATCGTTGACTTGAGGCATTTTTGTTAACTTACATGCAAAAGCTTACCGCCCATTGAAGCAAGGCTGATTTGAACGTGTATAAATGCCATCTAGAAGCCTTGGCTTTCTCCTATAAATGTGAAGGAGCCCCAGGCACCGAAATCACTCATCCTTTCACCCAAAAAGAAAAATCTCTCATACGTCTCACCTCGCACCCTCTCACCGGCACCTAGGGGTTTTGAGCAAAGTCTTCTCCCAAAATGTCCAGAATTTATAAAACCTTTTATATGAGGTGTCCAGAAGCTAACAACCTTTAGAAGTCATTTTGGAGTCCCATTTTGAAGGTATGAAAAGCTTCATCCTCCTCAAACAGCTTCAAAAAATCGGGTCAATAGAGGTGTTGGGAATTTTGATCTCTCTCTTTTT
>FXXK01003833.1:0-10483 GCA_900184695.1 Betula pendula | reverse complement strand
CTTGCAGATAGCTTACTTACAGACTCACCGCTTGCATTCATGAAAGTTTGGGGTTTGGCAAGCATAACTGGAATATCTCCAATAAAACCTGGAATATCGGATCTTATTAATTCAAAACTAGATAGAGAACATAATTAGTTTTTGATCTGCTAATTTCCCCTAAACAACATCACATGGAGTTCTTCAAACCTATCATTGCTAAAGATTAAGGCAGCATTGCAGTATATGGTGGACAAGTAGCAAAAGTTATGCCCCTGTGCAGTAGTTAGAACTTCATTTTGGATATCAAGGAAATTCAAAGCAAATATGACTTTTGTTTCCATAGGATCATACTCTGATAAGATAAACTAACATTCATTATCACAATGTAAATGAAGCCCAGACAACATTAAGTAGGCAGCTTAATATAATTCCATCTTATATGAAACTGATGCAATGCAATCATAAGGAAAGAAGCTCTAAAAACTAGCTACATCATGCATCAAATGTTTATCTTTGGTTTTTCCCCCTTCCTACAAAACATTATATATATATATATATGAATAATAATTTATTGAAGGAAAAGGAAAAGTCCTCGTACTCGAAAAGTATACAAAAACTCCTTTATTGAAATGATCTGCCGCTGTTACCCTTCCTAAAAGTATAAATGTGCAGTAGTAACAGAACATAATGAACTTCTTATCAAGGAAGAAAGAGCAATAAAACCAAGCAGCAATTTTAACAATTTGATTTTAGGTAACCATGTAGAAAGTTTATTAGCAGGCTAGCTGCCACCTTCAAGCATTTCATAGATACAATTACAACTTAACCACAATTATCACAAACACAATTGCAGTAAGATGCACAAATTGTCACTATATTAACCTGCCCATTAAACAAAGTCGAACTCACAAATGATCATTGGTTGTTTAAAGCTATTTATATGTGCACAATCACTTAACCTAAAAGAGTTGTTTGGAACTGTGCTGCAATGCTTAAGCACAGAGAACAGTTCACAAAGAAGGCAAACCTTTTCCTAGCAGAGCTTTGAAGGAAACGCTGCTTATGGATATCCCTTCAGCTTCAGCTATAGCATCCACCATCTCAAATCCCACCTGCAAAGAATTCCATCAAATTATACAATCAGAGGCCAGCCCAACATAGCTCTAGCTCACTTCACTGCCCATTTAAGAAGCTCGACCCCAAATATCATGTTATGAAATTGTCAATGATGCTGTTAATAAATAAATAAATAAAACTAGTTCCCAGAAGCATATTGGACACAAATCTCAGAAACTCCTAGGAGCATTCGACACGCTGCAGGTGTCCTCCATATAACCAAATCACAAAATTTATGGCATCAAAAGATTGGAGGGTCTAGAGTTTGGACTTAGTTTCAAACTAAACTCTGAAATCCAATTGCATCAATATCAACCATTGCAATAAGCACACTGGTGAGTCTCTAGAATTAAAAATAGAGGGCACCACCTAAGTTGTAATTCTATTTGGACATAAAAAGTCTCTCAATCAGGTGGTATATTTTTGGCACCAAAAAAACTCACAAAATGATTAATTCATAGATAAAATAAAACCGCTAAAGGATAATCACTAAAAATGTAAATTTTTGGGCTAAAAACTACAACTTTCAGGGGTAGATTTTGTGAGTTTTGTTAGAACAATAATAAACATGCCACAAAATTAGAATTCAAACAAACAAAAATTTCAGAGCTAAGAATGAGTATAGGTTTCTGTGTATTAAGGAAAGGAGGGGGGACCTAGCCTTATATATCGAACACCATATGGAGTCCACCCATCACAGACTCTTAACCCTAATAGGGTTACAAACCTACATATTGTTTACCACTTCCTGTAGGAACTCAATTCCTAGTCAGCTAAGGTGTATAAAGCCTAATAACTCAGTGATCACTCAATAACATTTGGGCCTATCATTCTAGGTTGTGTCCAGCCCGTTTTAGCAAACCAAAGCCCATAATCAATGGAAGTCCAATTAAGAAAATATTGTAACATTCTCCCACTTGGGCGATATTGATTGCTAGCATAATTTAAAAAAGTTTTATTTTGAAAACGACTTGCGGGTTGAACTACTTAAGTGGCCACATATATGTATGGCCTAAATAAAAACACTTTAGTTGATCCAGTCCAATAAGAACATTAACATTAAACTTGGGAGTCGTTACACCATTTATTCGACATAAGACCACTACATAATCACAAATGCTAACCTCTTATCAACAAGGATCATAGAACAATGTGATAGTATGTAGTATGAAATTAGCACGCAAATGAGTGATCAATAAATGTGTTAATTCATATCAGTCCTATTTATGTTTTCCAACAAGACCAATGCTTCAAAATTGAAGCCCCAATGTCTCAAAAGAGAATTTATCAAATGTCTTTTGTCCTACATATCTCGAGATATTTATTATTATTATTATTATTTTGATAAGTAAGTCAAATTTTATTAAATACGAAAAGCACTTCAAACTTCAAAGTACACAGACAGTAAACAAAGGAAACACCTAAAGAGACTAAGCAAAATAAAAACCCCAACAACCCAACTACTCAAAACCCCATACACCAAACAGCCCTCAAACCCAAATCCCACACAAAGCTCTTGAGAATTATTTTGTACTTACATGCCATATCAATATCAAGTGTCTCTCAACCTTAGACACAAAATGTCTGTGAACATTTTGTCGGTCTGCTCTTTTCCTTGGCTTTATCTATAACTTTCAAATCTCACATTTTTAACTATATTTGGAAATGCTTAAACTCTTAATTATTCCTCGAAAGACTATTTCCATAATTTTACAAAAATAATTTGATTTGACGAAAAAAGGAATAAAAACCGTAATCTAGAGATGAAGTTTCTCGAAGCGGCCTTTTTTGGAACTTTGGTAGTTCCATAAACATTACTCAAATAAGCTTGCATAGTAGAAGAAACCACAAGACTCTACTTGGGACGCTTTCTCTAGAAATGGCACCCTCAGCCATTATATATTATACAGTTAATAGATATAATATATATGATATATATTAGGTATCATATATATATTATTCTGAAGTAGACTTTAAATCATCTTAGAGAAACTAAGCAAATAAGAATTCGAATAGCCTCCATTTCGAAGGCCAATCGCATGCTTAAATAAGCAAGTATCTCTGGTTTTCTTCAAGGTACCTGGCTACCTTCCACATTCCAAACCCAGATTAGACTAAAACATGCTAAAACGTTCGATCGCTAGGCATGTCTGCATCTTTTCTGCCCAACTTGTGCATACATCAAGCCAAAACGGCCTCACATATGGTATATTGTTCATGGATTCCATTTCAATCTCATTTGTGTGACATTTGATTGCTGTTAACTTGCCCCCTTTATAAGTAGGGCACTTATTCTCCCGGTGTACAAGTCTGTACATACCAAATGTCCAAGACATGTTGGAATGTATGGCATAGTCCACTAGACAATGTGCCTATCATGATGCGTATCCAGATGACCGAAGCACGAAAGATGGGGCTTCCCCGAAGATCTTTCTCTCAAAATTGTAGATGACAGATGTTGGTTCATGAAGTAATCCCAAATCATTGCTAGCAAAAGAGTATCATCTACACACAACAAAAGAAATTGAATTTTTCTAACACTGATCTTGAGATAAATGCATTGGTCCACTGTGTTTTCAACAAAACCAAAAGATGTTACAATATCATGAAGTTTTAAAGACCATTGTCAAAATTCTTGTTTAAGCTGATATATATATTTCTTATAAAAATATATATATATATTTCTTCAATTTGCGCACCATATTTTCCTTCCCTTTTACCAAGAAACCTTCAGACTACCGCTTGTAAACCTTTTCATAAAGGTATCCATTCAAGAATGTTGTCTTAACATCCATCTGATGAAGTTTCAAATAAAAACAACAAGTGCTTTGCTACCAGCCTAGCTTTATACTGTTCAAATTTTCCCTTTGAATCCATTTTAGTTTTAAACACCCATTTACAACCAATCAGTTTTGCATGTAGAGGACATTCAACAAGTTCCCAAACACAAAGTCGAAGACAAGGGACCACTAATGTCAGTATGAATCAAATCCAAAATCCGAAAAAACAAGTACACTAAAAAAATCTCCCCCTCACGTGTGAGTTTCTTCCACATTAACCTAACTCCTTGCGTGTGAGTCCTTTACTTTTGTTTTGATCAGCTTTCCCTTTATACAATCTACACAAGTATTAAAGTTTGTAAAATCGTGGGAAGTAAGAATCTCATTTCTTATCAATCTTTCCATCATTTTCTTGAAATATGCCCTAACCGTTTACGCCAAATCATGGAAGAAGATCTTCTGCTTAAGGGTCTTTTCTCACCCACTTTCTCAACACATGAAGTTTCACCATGCGAAATTAAAAAACACCTTGTATAATGAATCCATCACATAGAAAATCATAGCCAACCATTCGAGAATAACTCAAACTATCCATCACCGAAATTAAAGCAATATCCAGACTCGTCAAGTCTTGATTTATAAATTAAATACACCTCATGGATTGTATATAAACTATATTCTCCAAAACAATCAAAAAACCAAACTCCAAAGACAACTTAACTACTCCAGTTTCAGCCTTATCACACTCTAAGTGCCTTTGTCCAATTGAATAAAGCTATTCTCAGGCATTGTCACTATCAAGTATTGCTCAGATATTAACCTTTTAAAAATTTTCAAGGTCAGCCTATTAGCCCTATCCCATTTTTCATATTCTATTTTATGCATTGAAGCACCCTCACCAGTGGGTTTTGGAGGCTGTTCCTTCCAGGGTTGAATCAAGGCCAAATAGTCCAAGAGCAATTTTTACATCCCTTTTTCAGCTCACGTAGTTGTTCTCAGTTAGGTTATATTTGGTAAGCGGAATGACTATTCCTTGAAATGGCTCTTATTAAAAATAGAGGGAGTGGAGTAGATTAGCCTTGAAATAGTAATTCTCATGGTCATGAAGGAATGACTATTCCTTCAACTTAAGAGGAATGACTCTTCCCTCAGTTGAAAGAATAGTCATTCTCACATGACTATCTAAATGGCTATTCCAAGGCTAATTCACTCTACTCCCTCCATTCTTAATAAGAATCATTCCTTGGAATAGTCATTCCGCATACCAAACGTATCCTTAGAATTTCAATGTCAGACATTTTAGTAGAGAGAGTAGAGGCATTCAAAACTATTGAAACAGTTATAATAATTCAACAACACCCAAAAATGCATGCAACTAAAGGATGTTGAATCTTCTATCCAATTAATACGGGCAATTTAGATAGTCCGTAAATAAGCTTATCCCATTTTATAAGTCATATTACGGCGAGAGCCATAGGTGCATCATTACAAACTCCCATTTGTGGTAGAGAATGCAACATGTTATAAGGCACTCTCCAAAACCATCATGAAGTTGATTAATAAGAACACACCGATCTTCAAAAAATCCATCACCTTTGAGGTAGAAGGAAACTTTTAATCGGAACACCTCATTAATCACAACATGCCACCTTTTCAAATTAATACATGCAATAACACCCTTTGTGGGTTAAATACTATTTTAGTACATATGATTTGCCTCGAAATCAAATAGTGACATCGGTTTCAAAAGGTATTACAGATGGTACATGTGGACAACTTATAAACGCAGTTGGCCATGTCCAAATGGGGTTCACCCATCACACATACTGTTTTTTTTTTTTTTTGATAAATACCCATCACACATACTGTTAAGCCAAATAGGCCTAATATCCTCCATATTGTTTATCACATTATGTAGTAACCCAATTCCTCCAAAGCTAAGGTGTATAAACCCCAATAACATTTAAGCCTATCATTCTATGTTGTGTGTCCAACCTGTTTTAAAGCAATAGCAGCAGCTTCTTAGATTTTTCTTTAATGTAGGGAATCAAACTACTTTCTTCTTTATTATTCAAATAAACTCCACAATAGCTTTTATCTTTTTCCTATACCATTTAAATATTTAATTTTAGATTTTTCTTTAATGTAGGGAACCAAACTACTTTTTCTTTCCTATTCAAATAAACTCCACAATAGTTTTTATCATTTTCCAATACCATTTAAATATTCTTTAAATTAGATGTTAAAAATAAAAAGAAGAAAGATAAACTATTTAAATATTATTTTAAACAAATGTAAGAGGAAAGAGATAAAAGTTTTTAATATTAAAATAATATGGTTCATTAGATTAAGGTACAACTTTTAGTTTTGTAAGTGTTTCTTAATTTAGGAAATACTAGGGAAAGCTCTTGCTAGTGCTCTTAGCAAACCAAACCACGCAATCAATGGAAGAAACCCAGTGAGAGTCCAGAGTGCAACTATAGGTGGCTATTAATTCAATTGAAAGTTAAAAAAATTTAATAGAGAGAGAGCGAGAGAGTGGTCGTACGGACATTGTGGCGCGTGGCTTGGTACTTCTTGCCAGGGTTACCGAGGCCGACGATGAGCCATGGCTTCTTGGACTTCTGGGCCTCCACAGCCACCGCTTCCGTCTCCGAAGCTGTGCTTTTGGTGGACATTGACACTGATGGCGCCGAAGCTAAAGGCGAAATCCGAGACGTTGTCCAATTGCAGAAGGATAAAGAAGGCAGCGAAATTAGGGTTTTCCAACGGTAGCAATTAGGAACTCGTGTGGTTGCGATTGATGATACAGAAGCGCCAACAGTCATACTTTTCTTGATCATCTGATAAGATTTAAACTTTCTATTTGAGATTTTGGGCTTGAGAAGAGGGATTGAAGAGGGATATAAACCCTAATACCAGAGCACCAACCGTGTTGTTTGGTTGACGTGGCAACAGTTTTAAATAGGGTGCATATGCGGATGTGAATTGGATGCGGTCATTAGTTATATTCGTACCCACATAATGTATTTATTATTTTTAAGTATCTGCATCATGCGATTATGAACCACATTCGCGCAGTTAATGCTATTATTGAATGCAGTTATTATTCTCTGCATTAATAATTGGACATTTTGGGCTATTTTTAATTTTTTTAGCTTCTTGGGCTAATAGAGCATATTTTAAACAATTTTGAAAATAATTTGGCATGTTTTAGTATTTTTTTAAAGCCCTAGTGTTTTAGATGAATTCATATCTTAGATTTCACATTCCAACTTAAAAAAATAACAAAGAAATCAAACACCCATGATGGATTTACAATAAATACAAACATATAACATACAAAGTGTTGTTTGTTCAAATGTAAATCCGACAACATTGACAAATTACAAATCCAACATATATATAATATAATATATATTTATATATATATATATATTATATATATATATTATATAATATATAAATACCTTAAAACTGTTATATGCATCCGATATGTGGATAATAGTTTTTGTAATTGCATCTGCTCTGCATCTGCATATACGATAAACGATAGTTGTGGATAGTCGATAGTTGCAGTTAATATCCGCTCGCATGTACAACCATGGTTTTAAACTATTTTTGGACTAATCATTGTTAAAAAATAAATAAATAAATAAAATTAAATTAAAAAATTAAAAAATCTAAGGAGTGGTTATAATTACCACGTCAGCAATGTGGGATAAACATATGGTATATAACATTTATCTACAATAATAGTGGTTCCAGAGAAACAAGATGACTTGGTTACGTGTGAAACTAGGATTTGACGGTTTGTTCGTGGTTGATTCTGTCGGTCGGAGTGGGGGTTTGGCTCTTCTCTGGAAGGAGGAGGTTCACCTAGAGATCCAAAATTACTCACTCTGTCATATTAATGTAGTCATTATAGAGCAAGGACAGAATTTCCCGTGGCAATTGACAGGTTTTTATGGTCACCCAAAAACAACTCATCGAGGGGAGGGTTGGAGTCTTCTCAGATACCTTCAAACTCAATCTTCATTGCCATGACTATGCATCGGGGACTTCAATGAGATTCTTAACCAGTCAAAAAAAGTGGGTGGGGCAACCCGACCTCCCAGATAGATGGAAGCCTTTCGTTCCGCATTAGATGATTGCCACTTTAGTGATCTGAAATTTATTGGGTCTAAGTTCACTTGGTGTAACTATAGAGAAGACTCTTCCTTTATGAAGGAACACCTAGACCGAGCTGTCGCTACTCCAGCCTGGTGTGATCAGTTTCAAGATGTGGCTGTCTCTGTTTTGACTATCCAAAATTCTGATAACTGTCCCCTTCTACTCTCCTATGGTACCAGTGGCATGGAAGATGTTGGGAGTACTGAGTGCTTTAAATTTGAAGCCAGCTAGATGGTCAATGAGGCTTGTACACAGGTCGTCAAAGATTCTTGGACAAGCAGTCACTGTATCGGGGACCCCCTTGAGGTGCTTATGGGCAAACTTGAGCATTGCAAACGATTTTTATTGAAATGGAGCAAGACTCAGGGCCAAAAAAAGTGAGTAGAATGGCTGAAGAAGCAATTGAAGAAAACAGAGGTGATTCAAGGTCATGTCACCTCTGACTCGGTTAGGGAGATCAAGTACCACCAGGCAGCAATTGAGGATAGGCTTGAAAGAGAAGAACTTAAGTGGAAACAACGGGCCAAGGTGCATTGGCTACAGAACGGTGACCGAAATACGAAGTTCTTCCATCTGTTTGCCAATCAACGAAAAAAAGAGCAACCGGATCAGTGAAGTGTTGAATGCTGTTGGGGTCAGGTGTACCAGCGCCCCAGAGGTTAGTAGCGCTTTTGTGGACTACTATCACTCTTTGTTTTCATCGTCAAATCCTACAGGGGTGGATGAGTGTCTTGATGTGCTGTTAGAGAAAGTCACTCCGGAGATGAATGAACAACTTATCTCTTCGATGTACTAGTGAGGAAGTCTGCACCACTATTTCCCATATGGCCCAATATAAGTCCCTAGGACCAGATGGGTTTCCTCCTTGTTTCTACCACAAGTATTGGCCTTTGATTGGAAAAGAGGTATGCCAAGCTGTTATCTTTCGTTTTCAGTCGAAGAGAGCCCTTGATATTGTTAATGGAACCGATATAGTACTTATTCCAAAGAAAAAGCCATCCTCTCGGGTTACTGATTTTAGGCCCATTAGCTTATGTAATGTGCTTTATAAGATAATTTCTAAAGTGTTGGCTAACAGACTAAAGCCACTCCTTCCCCAAATTATCTCCCTTACCCAAAGTGCTTTTGTTGCGGGAAGACACATTACAGACAATATCTTGGCGGCCTATGAAACTCTGCATACTATGAAGTCTGTACTGAAGGGGAAAGGGGGTTTTATGACTCTGAAACTGGATATGAATAAGGCCTATGATCGTGTTGAATGGAGTTTCCTTGAAGGGGTGCTGCGTAAGTTGGGGTTTGCTGGGCAGTGGATTCAGCTAATCATGTCTTACATCAGTTTAGTCTCCTATTCAGTCTTGATTAATGGAGAGTCGTATGGCAGCATCCACCCTACCAGAGGTCTCAGACAAGGAGATTTGATCTCCCCTTACTTATTTATTCTGTGTGCAGAGGCTTTGAGTGCTATGTTGTAGGAGGTTGAGAGAAACCGAGCTGTCACGGGGGTTCCTATAGCCAGAGGTAGAGTCCGGCTCAATCACCTTTTCTTCGCAGATAATAGTCTTTTGTTTTGTAGAGCCACTTTATTGGAATGGTCCCGTCTTTGATCTATCCTGAGAAGGTACAAGCAAGCATCAGGGCAACGACTGAACTTGGACAAAACCTCCATCCTCTTCAGTACTAACACTCCAGCTACTGATAGAAGTCAAATTCTACAGGCTTCTAGGGTATAGGCTACGAACTGTGTAGAGAAATATCTGGGTTTACCTACCTTTGTAGGCAAATCCAGGCGTATGGCTTTCACGTCTTTAAAGGACCGTATCTTGGCCCGAATTAGTAATTGGAAGAATAAATTCCTTTCCCAAGCTGGGAAGGAAATCTTGCTAAAAGCAGTGGCTCAATCCATCCCGACCTACACGATGAGTGTGTTTTAGCTCCCAAATCTCTTTTTTAAGAATAAATGCTATGCTTCAGCGGTACTGGTGGGGCCACCATGAATAGGAACGATCTATTCACTGGATTAATGGAAAAAGATTGGGGTTGCTAAGAGTCAACGGGGGATCTAGAAAGTTTCAATAAAGCACTGTTAACCAAGTAGAGTTGGAGAGTTCTTCAGTATCCCGATTCTTTGGTGGCAAAAATCTTTAAGGCAAAGTATTTCCTCTGGGGATTGATCCTCACAGCATAGTTGGGCCGGCGACCGTCTTTTGTTTAGAAAAGTCTCTAGGCTGCTCAAGACCTTCTCAAAGCTGGTATCAAGTGGAGAGTGGGGAATGACTTCCAAATTCGGATTTAGCACGATAGATGGCTCCCATTAGGGCTGTAAACGAGCCAGTCTTTCCGATAGTCTATTCGATACCCGCTCGATTAAACTCGACCCGAACTCGAGATCGGTACTGTACAAACTCGCTTATTACTGTACAAATCCGCTC
>FXXK01003832.1:0-13911 GCA_900184695.1 Betula pendula | reverse complement strand
ATATGTTATTTGTATCCATATTGCTAGGCAGTGGTGGATCACTATTATTCTGCGGGGAAAAGGGTAAGTGTGGAAGTACTTACTGGGGCTGACGCTGTCTTCTTTTATATTCAGTATTGTTTTATTCATATGCATGTATTATAAACTGCTCATACATTACAACTATATATTCTGTGAATTGGTAATGATGTGACATTTAGCTGGTCGGTAGCAGGGGTGTAAGGGATGATCCAGTGGACCTTGGGTCCCTAAATCTGGTAATAAGAATTAACGCTGGGAGTCGGTTCTAGGTGCAAACCAGTAATCTGTTTAAGTGGGGAGGTGTAACGTTCGCTAATCCGGGGTTGGCCCATTATGAGCTGAGTGTAATTTCATGCTGCATTAAGACTAAACAAAGCCTTCACAACGATGCATGAAAACCTATTCATTATATCTGTCATATGCTTGTTCAATAATTCAATTACCTGTTTATATTGGGATGCAGTAGACTCACTTGTTTGCCTATGTAAATGTGATGATGTCATGTTTACATAGACTGTGATGCAGGTGACGAAGGCGGAGACCCTTTCGTTAGCTTTGATGATTATTAGGCACTACTTTTGTCAGGATGTGCTATATCCCGGAAGAGACAACATTTTGTTATATATATGTTTCTTCGTATTTTGTATGTTTTGTTTTTATTAATGATGGTTTGTAATATATTTAAACAGCGTGATGTTGCAATTGTATGCCGTCTGTGGTATATGCTGCAACTATCTTTTAATTGGTGCATCTAGTATGCATATGTTTGTAATATTAAAACATTTAACGTATTTTAATTCATGAGGTATTTCAGTCAGCTCTATTGTGTTATGAGAGGTGTTCCTAGGTGTTTTAAAAGAAAAAAAAAATATTTCCGGTGCGAGACTGATCTCTGAGGTAGTAATGTCACGTGGAAACCGGAGGTTTCTGCTTATGGTTCTATTGCATAGAAACCAGGGCATTACAATACTCATGGTTGACACACACACTTTCTCTTATACTGTGACACACACAACACAAACACTCACACAATATAGACACACACACACACACACACACACACATACACACACACACCTATCACAACTCAACCAAACATACATACGACACCAATCATGTCTTGGATCATACACTCACTATAGAAAACTGCCCTTTTCACATCATTTTTTAAAAATGACGTGAACAGTGGTATAAACGATGTCTAACAATTGACTTGATTTTGTTCACGTTCTTTGTCATCTATCGAAAAATTCGGTCAAGAAAAGTTTTTTAACGTTGTTAATCTTTGTCGTTACTGTGAAAATGACTTAAACCATTTTACGTCGTTACTGTGCAAACGACAAAAATTCTCATTATTTGAACAGAAATGATGTAAACTGATTTATGTCGTTTGAACAAATTTATAACGTCATTTTTTGTTAAATAGATACTAATCTAGATAAAAAATTAAAAAAATTCTCATATTTTCCATCTTCATGTTTCTCATCAACCAAAACAGAAATTAAAAACCAAAAATAAATAAATAAATCAAACCTTTGAAAAACTGGTGGGCGCGTGAAACCCATGCATCGGAGCGTGGTGGATGCCAAGAAGAAATGAGGGCATCGGTTAAGAGCATAGAGGTCGTGGAAGGTAGTGGTGCGGCACGTGGGAGGGTGGGATAGACGAAGAAGAGCAGATCTAATGAGGAAGGACCGGATATCATGAGATTGAGGTTGATTTCCTAGCGCCGACACCAGAGACATTGTGGAGATTGAGCTCAAAGACGAGTTCTGTGGCTCGGTTCGGTAGGACGGGAGGGGTGACTGCCAATGGTGGAGGGAGGAGCGGCATGAGGGGATTTAGTTCCAATCCCGACTCTTTGGGTCAAATATGGACAACCCTATAACTAGCGAGTTGTGAACTTGTACACAACCATGTCCTTTTCGTATAGCTGAATGCACTTCCTCTGTTCTTCCTCTCACATTCTCTCTGGCTCGTCGTGTTATAGAGGATGATAAATGCTGAATGTTACACATTCAAGCCCCTTAACTGGCATATGTTAAGCCTTAGTTTGTATTGTAATTTAATATTTTGCTTTGTTTTAGTGTGTATCTTACTTTGTAGGGCTTAATAGAGAACACAAGTAATTCTATAAAATTCGGGCTGAAAATACATCAACTTTTGCAAAGCTGCTGACCAATGACCTTTGTGCACTCTTTTGATCATAACTTTTAGCTCAAAACTCCGATTGAGGCAAAGTCAAGGGCATTGGAAAGAGGATTCAAAAAGGAACAATTCATCAAGCAAAAGTTGTAGCAGAAATGGACGCTCGAGCACCCAAAACGAGGATCGAGCGCCCGACGCTCGAGCGCCCAAAAGTGGTGCTCGAGCACCGTCGCTTCGAGAAGCATCCAGATCAGTTTCGTCACTGACCTCTGTGTATTGTTTTGGCCATATCTCCCAGTACAAAAATTGGATTGAGTCAAGGTCAAGGGCGTTGGAAAGAAGACTTCAAGACGCACAAATTCTATTTTATGTGAAAGATCAGATTCGGACGTCTTGAGGGTAAAAAATGCCGGTGAAGCTCACAAATCTTCTGGAAACGAAAATATCAGCAAATATCTGAATATCTCAAAAAATATCAAAAATGGCAGCTGGTAGTCAATGGT
Organism: Betula pendula; assembly: GCA_900184695.1. Lineage (NCBI taxonomy): Eukaryota > Viridiplantae > Streptophyta > Magnoliopsida > Fagales > Betulaceae > Betula > Betula pendula. The sequence continues at coordinate 11,239 of FXXK01003832.1, read as the reverse complement.
AGGCGCTGAAATCACTTCCTAGAGGACTCCTAAACAGCTGGATGATAGATTTTTAGCATTGATATTTCCTTAAGAAAGATCAAAGTCCTCTGCCTCTATATATGTAATTCAGCCGAGAAGAAAAAAAGGAGGGAAGCAGTGGGCTTCTGAACGTGTTATGTATAGTTTATTTGTAATTTTTAGTTTATTTTGTTTTCTTTTGCTTTGGGCAAATGGTAGATCTTAACCCATAACTCCAATTTTCCTTAGGAAATGGATTTCTTCAAATCCATTGAAGAAATCCAAATCCATGAGGAAATGAATCCCATTTAGGGTTTGATGTAATTTTTCCATGAGGTTATGAGTTGAGGTTGATTGTATTTAGCTAGGATTTTGTATAAATGGTATGATGATTGCATTTGCAAAGGGGTTGTTCTTAAAGATTATACCATTTGAAATGAAAACTTGTTCTTTGTCTATGAGGAATTTGTTTAAGTTTTGAATGATTTCAATGCTTTTGATGTCTTTGATTGAGAAAGTATAAGCTATGCAATGATGCTTTTGACTTGATGTTATGTGAGTTTGATAGGGCATGCTAGGGACTACAGCTCAATCTATGTTAGCTTAACTTAGAATAGATGGAAAGAGGGGTGAAACCTATGATGCTTTATGCTTATTTCATGATAATTGGGTAGGCTATTAAGAGGACTTATATCGCATGCTAGGAAACACGAGTTGTCTCACATCTAGTTTTTTTCTGTCATTTAAATTTATGTCAATTAGGTGAGTGACTAGTGCGAAACTATGATGCTTTATCATTTCTTTTAGTAGTAAATTCTTGATGAGATCGTTGTAAGGATTGACAACTTTTACACGCTCATATTATGCCTTTGTTAAAGATCCGAAGTTAGATACAATCTGCATTCTACCTTTATCTTTACTTTACATGTCATTTACATTTATGTCATTTACAATTATGTCATTTAGTTTTATGTCATTTATGTTTAAGTCATTTACGTTTATGTATTTTAGTTTTAAAATCAAAACATATTTCTTTTCACGAGTCAAGCTAGAGAAAACCAAGAAAGCTTGATGAACCGACCATCACAGTCTCTGCGGACGATACCCTCTTTTAGAGCTATCCTACAAGGATACGATCTATCGCGAGCGGTTTATTATAAATTTTAAAATCGGTGCGCACTCGTGTGCGTATCAGAGGAGAAGATGGATTGACTAAGAAGAAAAAAAAGGGAGATAGAGATAGAGGTGTTGGGGAGAGAAGCACCTAGCGTAACGCCCAAGAATTTTACTTAAGGACTAAAAATCATCTTAAAAGTCAACGGTAAAATGATAATTAAAAGTAAGAAAGATAAACAGTTAGAAAATTCAGAAAAATTCAAAATTGTCGCCCTCCGTTCAACCGGCAGTATCCCCGTTCGATCGGGTGAGCTCCAGGGAGCTTCGTTCCAATTGCCGTTCTATATGGCGGTCGACTGGACCAATTTAGAAAACTAAGAGTGAGCTCCAGAGCTATCTGTTCCAATGGTCGTTCCAATGGCCGTTCGACTGGACCACGCTGGAAATCAAGTCAGTGTTGCCCGTTCCAAATGGGCATTTGACTGGCAACAGCTTTAGGCATGGGGCGTTCGACCGGCTGCACTTGCCCGTTTGAACGGACTGAACCTATATAAGCTGGAACCCGATTTTTCCAGCTCATTTCACTCATTTTCTCTTCTCTCTCCCGTCAATCTCTCCATTCTCTCTCCTAGGGTTTTGCCTAAACCCAGGTGCATTGATCTTTGGAGGTTTCGAACGTCAATTCTAGCGTCGGAATCGTAATCCTCGGTGTCGAAAAGTTAGTTCTACCGATTGTTTCGAGGTAAAAATTCTCGAAACCCTAATTTCTTAATGCCTAGGCTATATTCTTGAATGTATAGCTTATGGATAGTTAATTCCTTAGGATTCTTATTGGTTTGTGCTTAATCTACATTTGGTTGAAGTTTTGCGGAGCACAACTCTAAATTCTTCAATATTTGAGGTAAAGAGCTTAAACCCTAGATTTTCCTATAGTGAGTATTTTAGAATTTTATGATGACTAACCCTAGTAATTCACTACGGGTTAATTATATAGGTTGTTTAAATGCTATTTGGAACCTTAGAATTCTATGGGTTGCTTATGGCCACATTTATACTTGTGTTTTCAAGTATCATGGTTATTGGGCTTTGAGAGTTAAGAGTATATAGCTATTAATGTTTTAGCAATGTGTATATGTAGCGGGCATTGCTTGGACATTGGTTTAGAGGTCAATTCAACAAGAGAAATTGGTAAGTATTTATACTTATTGAGAGTGACACACACCTTAAATTGTTTTATGTTTTGTTTTCAATGTTTAGCAGATGTTGTACTTGCTAAACAAAACAAATGTTTTTATGAGATTTTGAAGAAACAATATAATGGTTTAAAGACGAACTGATGATATCTTGTGATAATATGTGATTTGTGCTTTCGATTATCTTCTTGAGATTTATGATGTTTTGAAGAGTGACTGTTGATGTTTTGAAGAGTGATTGTTGATGTTTTATTGTGATTTATGATTACGACGGACATAGATATATGTATAATGATATGTTAAGTTTGTGATATTTGATTTNTACTTATTGAGAGTGATACACACCTTAAAGTGTTTTATGTTTTGTTTTCAATGTTTAGCAGATGTTGTACTTGCTAAACAAAATAAATATTTTTATGAGATTTTGAAGAAACAATATAATGGTTTAAAGACGAACTGATGATATCTTGTGATAATATGTGATTTGTGCTTTCGATTATCTTCTTGAGATTTATGATGTTTTGAAGAGTGACTGTTGATGTTTTGAAGAGTGATTGTTGATGTTTTATTGTGATTTATGATTACGACGGACATAGATATATGTATAATGATATGTTAAGTTTGTGATATTTGATTTGCTATTGATATTTGAGAAAATTAAATATGTCAAAGATTTATAAGATGATATGAACATAGAGTAAAGAGTTTGCATGATATTTCGGAGCATATGTATGAAGAGCATAAAGAGTGCATGTAAACTCATGCCACAGGGGTTGTAAAAATTGATAAGTGTTGAATGTTATACATTCAAACTCCCTAACTCGCATAAGTTAACCCTTAGTTTGTATTGTTATCTAATATTTTAGTGTGTTTTAAGTGTTTTGTCTTATTTTCAGGTCTTAATGGAAATTCAAAGCATATCATTGGCATTAAGCTTGAAGATAATTTAAGAGAAGTTGAAGTGCTGTTGAAGTGGTGGGGATCGAGCGCCAGCCAGAAGCTTGGCGCTCGAGCACCCAATTCCAGGGATCAAGCGCCAGCCAAGCACCAGTGCTCGAGCACCCAAATTTGGGGATCGAGTGCCGTCAAACCTTCAAGACCTAGAAGATCTTTTGTGACAGCAAATGACGATGAAGATATTTTTTGTCCAAGATTGTGGCTTGCCAGTCTGTTGTGGGCGCCAAAATCCATCCTCAGAGCTGTCTTACTCCACTCGGATCAAGATTTTTGTAACTTTGACTTATCTTGTAAAGATCTAAACTCTCTTCCTTTCTATATATTCAAAACTGACGGGAGAGGCAGGGAGTTCGGTTCTTAGCTTTTCTTTGTAATTTTTAACTTAGTTTGATTTATTTTCTTGCCTTAGACAGTAGGTAGAACCGACCCATAGCACTATAATCCTTTAGGAAATGGTTTTCTTCAATTTAATGAAGAAATCCAAATCCTTCATGAGGAACTAAACCCCTTTGTAGGGTTTGATGTAGCTCAATTCAAAGTGCTATGGGTTGATTGTATTTAGCTAGGATTTTGTACAAATGGTATGATGATTGTATCTGCCTAAGGATTGTTCTTAATGTTATACCATTTGAGATGACGATTGTTTCTTGTCTATGAGGAATTTATTTGAGTCTTGAATGATTTCAATGTCTTTGATTGAGAAAGCATAGGCTATGGAATGATGCTTGTGGCATGATTTTATGTAACGTCTCGCTCTAAATTCATAGAGCAAAAGTGGAAATAAAATTTTTCTTTCTTCAATAAGCCACAAGACGTTACTACTACATCATTAAACAATATAAGCAGCAGAAACACCTATAATAATTTAATGTTTCCATGACCTGATAAACTTGTCAATCAAATAAACCAGAGCTTCTATTACAATACATGAAATCATTACAACTGAATCTCAACAAATAATACATCAATAATGGCTTGCCACACTAAGCATCAATACAAATCAACAAAGGCTGACTAAGCTTAAGTCAGCAAACCACCAGCTAGCATAACCAATCATACTCCTGAATGACTTCTAAACTCGCACCCGAACCAACGCTAATCCCTCAACTTGCAACAAAAGTAACATTTATGTAATCATAGAGATCATCCATGATTACATAGGGAAAGAAAAGAAGAAAGTGTGAGTCAATAGTTCATAATGAATGAAGACTCCCTTGAGGGTTTTCGCAATGAGCCAAACTTTTATTTATGTAATCGCTTACAATATCAGCCACCCAATTTCATAAAAATATTATTCTTTCATTTATCAAACTCAGTATGGCTGATGAAGTAAACAACACATTCATAAAGCAATTTAAATCATTATATAACTGTAAATGTATGCATATGCTCCAAAATATGTTTGGATACATATACATATAAACCATCTAGAACAATACAATCCATGCTTTAATCTTCCACTTTTCTTTACTTTCATCATAATGGGCCCAGCCCTTTTCCTTAATTATAATGGGCCCAGCCCTTTTCTTTACTTTAATCATATGGGCCCAGCCCTTTTCTTTAATTATAATGGGGCCCGACCTTTTCTTTACTTTAATCATATGGGCCCAGCTCTTTTCTTTAATTATAATGGGTCCAGCCCTTTTCTTCACTTTAATCATATGGGCCCAGCCCTTTTCTTTACTTTAATCATATGGGCCCAGCCCTTTTCTTTATTATAATGGGCCAGCCCTTTTCTTCACTTTAATCATATGGCCCAGCTCTTCTCTTTATTTTATAATGGGCTTAGCCCTTTTCTTTACTTTAATCATATGGGCCTAGCCTTTTTTTTTTTTTTATAGTTATAATGGGCCTAGCCTTTTCTTTACTTTAATTCATATGGGCTCAGCCATTTTCTTTACTTTAATCATATGGGCCCAGCCATTTTCTTTAATTATAATGGTGGGCCCAACCCTTTTCTTCACTTTAATCATATGGGCCCAGCCATTTTCTTTAATTATAATGGGCTCAGCTCTTTTCTTTATCTTTATTCTTAGCCCATAATCATGCTCACACATCAATACTATGCTCATATCTATGCAACTTACAAATCTCAACATAACATCTTTTCTCAACAATCATATCATAACAATTGAAATCAAAATCATTTCTCAATCATCGTAAATCATCATCTCAAAATATCAAAGTAACAAAGTAATCAATAAATCATAGCATTTTTTTCATATCTTAAAACTTTCAAAATCACAACAACAATATCAATCATATCTCATAAAACATTGAGAGTATCAAGTAATAATAAAACATGTTCAAACAACATATGAATGGCTCGACTTTTCCATAGCTTTAAATAATCTTTAAAGGCATTAAATTCTATTATTTCTCAACTTAGTTAGCATCTTCAAAATATCTAAAATCATTTATAAAATTCTTTGAAAACATAAAACGTATTCGTCCTCAATGAGTAAAAGATTACTCACCTTAAGAGACCATGAGGGATTCACAACTAAGGCGCTCAAGCTTGCTTACTCTCGCGAAATGCTTCCACGACCCAATTACCTTGCACTACATTGGAGGGGACTAGCTTTAGTCTCCAATCTCATGTAACATACCTGCAATTAATCACGACATTAGACTTTGCTAAACTATCGAATCCTAAACATTATATCTTCCAAAATACATCTAAAACAAAAGCCCAATCTCACGGCTAAACATCCTCAAAACCCATTCTCTAAGCCAACCAAAACACACCATAACTTTTCAGCCATAGCATAAAATTTCCCAAGGAAAACCAGCAAGCAATTCTCTCTCAAAAAGCCATTCAGCCAATGCATGAAAATTCCCAAATCAAACAACCATCAACACAAACTAAACCCCAAAATTCAGCCATCATTCAGCCTTCAAAACAGCCATTGATCAATCATTCAAGTCACCAAGAAATAACATCAACTAGGCCATCAAAACAGCCCATGAATCCATCATCAAGTCACCAAGAAATAACATCAATTAGGCCATCAAAACAGCCCATGAATCCATCATCAAGAAAACAGCCAACAAAGATACACCTATACCCCACGGCTACCCTCCAAAAATAGCACCAAATTAGTCCTACATTATAACAAAACCAGCCACTCAATCATCTATTAAAACAGCCCAACCAAATACAAATCAAACTCCAAAATCAGCACAACACTCTCCCAAAAACCTATTCAGTTTACACACATAACAAGCCTTTAAATTTCCAGCAAAACCAATGACCTATTCGGCCATGCCAATAATTCCCCCAAATCAAACTATCATCAACATAAAACCAAACCATCAAAAATCCAATCCAACATCTCCAATTCAACATGCACGGCCATCAACACAAGAAGATAACAAAAGCCCCAAATTCCAAACTTAAAACCCTAGATTCGGACCCTAGCAACAATCATAGCAATCCATATGATTTTCGTACTCAAAACTCAATGGGTATAGCGAGAATGTTGAGAAAAGGCAAGGGATTTACCTCATAAGAACACCCACGGCCAAGACCCATTTTCTTCTCAATTTTCTGCATCATTCACTCTCTCACGATCTGCTCTCTCACACACTCGGTCAGTGCACGGCATGGAGGACCGAAGAAGATGTTATGGGCCTGGGTGTTTGATGGATTGAATGCTGTAAATATAGAACTGATTGGAACTTTTAGGGGCCAATTTCCTCCTTTCCTTCTAACTCACGGCTAGAGGATTTAAGACTTTGCTTATAATTTTCTGCATATTCATTCAATAAAAGACTTTAACTTAAATACAAGAACATAAGTAAATAACTGCTAGCCCACTAACTTACTAACATAACCGTGGACTCCCCATCAGGTATCCACTAACCCCTTACAAACATCCCACTAACAGCTAAAGCCCATGATCTACTTTACTCCCAGAATACTCTGGGGAGTTAATGGAGACCTAGAGCCACGACTCCCTATTAATGCTCACAACAGCTGGATAATACTAACATAAAACTACTAAAGCATGTTTTGAAAGGTAAGATAGAATGGGACAAGTGGTTGGCCTTGGAAGCTTCACTCCTTTGCATCACTTTACCATAATATGCCAAAAGCAACTTAGTTCCTTATCTTTCGGACTGCAGACCAAGAGCACATAACACGGCCTCCCTTGTTAGAAGACCTTGCCCACAAGGTCAGGAAAGCGCTTCTTCAGGTTGTCGAGTTCTTCCCAAGTTGCTTTTTCTGCGGTTGTGCCTTTCCATTGCAGCAATATTTCGGTGCTGGCCATGTTCCCCTTCTTTGTCATTCTTCGTTGCAGAACTCGCGCTGGTTCAGAAGTGAGGGTGCCCTTTGTGGTGATGATAGGAAGATAGGGGCTGGGGTCAATCTGTGAACCCAATTTTTTCTTTAAGTTGGAGACATGGAAGATAGGAAAAATTCGTGATTCTAGTGGTAGGGCTAACTTGTATGCCACCTTCCTTATCTTGTGGATGATTTGGAATGGCCCAAAGTATCGGGGAGATAGTTTGAGATTGTGTCGGACAGTGACTGACATTTGCCGATAGGGTCGTAACCGGAGGTATACCCAATCCCCTATTTCGAATTCTCTCTCTGTCCTTTTTTGATCTGCAAAAAATTTCATCTTTGCTTGGGCGTCTTGCAAGTTTTCTTTGATCAGTGTCAATATGTAATCTCGACTCTTCAACTCCTCTTCCACCGCTTGGACTCTTGTTGTCCCAGGTTCATAGGGCATCAGTCGTGGTGGAGGTTGTCCATAGACTGCTTTGAATGGGCTGATCTTCGTGGAAGTGTGCATTGATGTATTGTAGGCCCATCGGCTAAGGATAGCCACTTTGCCCAATCTCTTGGTCTGTCGCTTGAGAAGCTGCGAAGGTATCCCTCTAATCCCTTGTTCATGACTTCTATCTGCCCATCGGTTTGGGGATGGTAAGCGGAGCTCATTAAGAGCTCGGTACCACTCAACCGGAATAACTCCCTCCAAAAGTTGCTGGTAAACACCGGATCCCGATCACTGACAATCATTTGTGGCATGCCATGTAGCTTGAAGATGTTGTCGATGAAGAGCCTCGCCACCGTCCCTGCTGTATAAGGATGTGCCACGGACACAAAGTGTGCGTATTTGCTCAATCTGTCCACCACAACCATGATTACATTCTTACCTGTGGAGCTTGGTAAACCCTCGACAAAATCCATACTAATCTCAGTCCAGATTCTGGTTGGGATTGGTAATGGTTGGAGGAGTCCTGCTGGGTGCAGTGTCTCTATCTTGTTCCTCTGGCAGACATCACATTCCCTAATGAACGTGCGGACAACCCTTCTAAGTCTAGTCCAGTAAAACTCTTTCTTTATTCTTGAAAAAGTTTTATGTGTACCCATATGATCTGCTAATGGTGTGCTATGGAATTGTTGTAGGATTTGCTGTTGAATCGGACCCAGCATGGAGTCCATGCTGGAAATGGTATTTCACGGGGTCTAACTCTCCCTTGTGATATTGCTATAGTAGATCTCGGAGCAGCTGGTCTTCAGGATAAGTTTTCTTCAATTCTTCTATCCATGTTGGGTTGATTACACTCATTGCATGATTCTGTGATATTGAGTCTTCTGTATGCTCTGTTTGAGCGACTACCTGCTGTGTTGGAGATTCTGTCTCATCTTCTGTTGGATGTATCTGAGATAAAGCATCAGCTGCTTTATTCTCCTTGCCCCGTTTGTATTCCACCTCGAAATCAAACCCCAATAGTTTAGAGACCCATTTTTGCTGAGCTGGTGTCCCTATCCTCTGCTCCAGTAAATATTTCAATGCTTGTTGATCTGTCTTGACCTTAAACCTGTGACCCAGGAGGTAATGCCTCCACTTTTGTACTGCCAGCACTAGAGCTAGTAGCTCTTTTTCATATGTGGAGAGGAGCTGGTTTTTCCCTTTGAGTCATTGACTGAAATAGGCTAAAGGTTTACCTCCTTGCATCAAAACAGCCCCTATTCCTTGCCTTGAGGCATCACACTCAATTAAAAATGGTTTAGTAAAATCAGGCAATCCCAAGACCGGGGGTGTGGTCATAACTTCTTTGAGTCTATTAAAGGCTGCAAAGGCCCTATCATTCCACCCAAAAGACTCCTTTTTTAGTAAAGAAGTTAAAGGAGCTGCAATTCCCCCATAGCCCATAACAAACTTTCGATAGTAGCCTGTGAGGCTGAGAAACCCTCTCAAGGCCTTAGGAGTTTTTGAGATTGGCCAATTTATCATAGCTGTGGTCTTGGCAGGATCTGCTTTTACCCCCTCCGCTGAAATTAGATGACCTAGATACGCTACTTCTTGTTTCCCAAATGAACATTTAGACATCTTAGCATAGAGCTGGTGGTTTTTTAACATTCCCATCACTGCCTTCAAATGTTTAAGATGGTCTGTGAAGTTTTTGCTATAGACTAGGATGTTGTAAAAAAAAAACTAGCACAAACTTCCTTAAATAAGGTTTAAACAAATCATTCATAAGACCTTGGAAGGTAGAGGGTGCGTTAGTGAGCCTGAAGGGCATCACTAAAAACTCATAGTGGCCCTCATGTGTTCTAAAGGCTGTTTTAGGTACATCATTAGGATCCATTCTAATTTGAAGGTATCCTGATTTCAAATCTAACTTGGAGAATATTACCGCCCCATGCAACTCATCTAATAGTTCATCAATATTAGGTATAGGATACTTATCTTTCACTGTTTCCTTGTTGAGAGCCCTGTAATCCACGCACATACGCCAGCTTCCGTCAGCCTTTCTGACCAATAGGATGGGTGAAGAGTATGGACTTTGGCTTGGCCTAATAACCCCTGATTTCAACATGTCCTTCACTTGCCTTTCGATCTCCTCTTTTTGGTAAAAAGGGTACCGGTAGGGTCTTACACAGGTCGGTTGGGCCCCTTCTCGCAGGGGAATTTTGTGATCATAGCTCCTGGTAGGTGGCAGCCCTGTTGTTTCTTCAAATACCCCTTGAAACTCTTGTAAGAGTTGATGAATAGCTGGATGCGGGTTGGATGAGTCCCTTGATTCCACTGCCTCGACTAGCTGTAACCATATTCCTTTGCAAGTGTTGCCATAGTTTTTGCATATGGATTTTCCCTCCTCTAGAGTAGATTCACTAGGATTTAACCCTTTAAGCTGGATGTCCTTCCCCTCTTGCTGGAACTTCATGGTGAGATCAATAAAGTCCCAAAGAATAGGACCTAAAAATCTTAACCAATCGACCCCCAACACAAGGTCACATCCTCCTAATGTAAGTAGATAGAGAGTAGTAGTAAATTTTTGACCTTGGAGGAATACCTGGACTGCTGGACAGCAACCTTGGCAAGGAACTGAATCTCCATTTGCCACTTTGACTGTTAGTTTGCTCATGTCATGCATTGGCAGTTTGGCTCTCCTTGCTACATTTGGATCTAGGAAACTATGTGTGCTGCCTGTGTCAATTAGAACCACCACCAATTGATTGTTGATTGTGCCAATCAACCTCATGGTTTTAGGTGCTGGTGCACCAGCAATTGCATGGAGAGAAATCTCCAACAATTCTCCCTCTCATCCATGAGCTTCCCCCTCCTCTCATTCATGAGCATGAACCTCTTATATTTCTGGTGCAGCAACTTCCTCCACCTCCAATCCTTCCAGCAAATAAATTTTGGGACGATTGCACCTATGACCCGGATGGAATTTTTCATCGCAGTTATAGCATAGTCCCTTCTCACGTCGTTCTAGCATTTGGCTTGGAGAAATTCTTCTAATTGGTAGGTTGGGTCTTCGGGCAACATTGTTTGGGCTGTGGAAATTGAGGTTTCGGTTGGGATAAGGGTTGGTATAGTTTGGATTAAAACTTCGATTGTTTGCTGGAAAGTTGGGACCTATTGGGTTGGGAGCGGTAGGTGGGGCAGCCAATCTGGGGTAGGATGACTTACTTATTGGGTAGTTTGAATTTGAAGGCCATGGTGGGG